>BQNB010018711.1:0-67894 GCA_026074375.1 Tanacetum coccineum | reverse complement strand
CAAGCTAGAGCTTGTAGATCAACTTATTATTAAGCTTGTTTGCCCTGTTTAAGCAAGGGCTTTATAAGTTTTCATTTTTAGCTTATTTACTATTCAACTGCTTATTTGTGCTTATTTCTTGTTTATATCTGCTTGTTATTGCTTATTAATGATGTTTAGTACTTATTTTGCCTAGAGTGTAGTTTAAAATCTATTTATGCAAGTTTTCTTATAATCTGTCTTAAGTAGCTTAGAAATTAACATAATCTATTTTAGCTTGTTTGAGTGCTTATTGGTTATTGAAATTTGCTTAATATTGCTTGTTTAACTTATTTAATATCTGGTCTTGTGAATTTGTGGTTTAAATCAGCATTAATCAAGTTAAAAATGCAAATCTGTCTTATAAAGGGGAGTTTGGGTCAGTGGTCAAAATGGGTCAAAATGGTTTAAAAATCTTTTTGGGTTATTCACTCAACTTTAACAAGCACTTCTGAGTTGTGATAATCTGTTTTTAAGAAATTTTAAGGTTTAAAAGCTCAATTTAAGGTTATATGCAAAAGGTGTTTGAATCTGTGAGCTTATAGCTTATTTTATCAGCTTATTTGATTAGACTTTTGAATCTTGTGATTTTTTGATGTTTATATGTTTGCTCAAGTGTTAAAACACCTTAGAATCAAAGTCTATAGGCCTGCATTTTTCATTTTTGTGTTTTGTCCAAATCTGTTAAATTTTTACCAAGTATTAAAATTTGAGAAATAGCCTTTTCATTTGCTTATTCTGGCTTATTCTTAATTTCAAAATGATTTTTGAAAGATGATAATTGTTCTTTGAGGCATAAATTTCATTTGTTTTGAGGTCTTATATCCATAAGGATCTGTTTGATTGCTTATTTTTAAGCTCAAAAGTTGAGTTTTGTAAAGATTGAAAAAAAAGTTCTAGTGTTGTGTCTGTGAGAACCAGCTTTTTCATAAGTCCTTTTGAGGGCTTATTTGATTTTCAAACTCCTTTCTGATAGTTGATTTAAGTAGCTTATAGGTTAAGCTTTAAGGGAATATAAGCCTTTAAGCCATAAGGATCCATTAAGGGGCTTAAAATTAAGCTCAAAAGTGGTCCCATTGGCTGTTTGCTTAACAGATTTTAGACAATGGCTTATTTGCTTATTTAAGCTTATTTAAGCTTATTTGCTTAATTTAGGTTTAGTTCTGCTTATTAGGTTAGTTTTAATCAATATTAGCTTATTTAGTTTTGGTTAAAGCTTATTTGAGCTTATTTGCATTTTAGTTTAATAATTTTAAGTGTTAAAGCTTTTTTAGTGAATCTGTCAATTAGGCTTAGTTCTGGCTTATTTTAACTCCTAGGTGCTTATTAGGGTTAGGGTATAATCTCTTTTCAGCTTATTTGTTGTTATAAGTGCTTATTTAGTCTAAAATTGTCAAACAGTTTAGCATTTAAGCTTTTTAGCAATCTGTCAACCCTTTCAGCTTATTTCTGAGCTTATTTTTAAGTTTCAAAAATTTTGTCTTTACAAAAGTTGCTTATTTTTAGCTTAACAAAAAAGTTGTAAAAAAATGGAAAATAAAAACATTTGGGAGTAGGGGAAGTCCCAAGTGAGCAGGGCTCGAACCCGAGACCTCAACCCCACTCACCAAACGTTTTAACACACACACCCCACACCACTAGCGCCCTTGGGTCTTTTCCGTTAGTCTTTGCACCATTTATTCTTTTACCATCTTTTTGAGTTCTTTTTTTATATATAAGTCGTAGCTTTCATAGGCTTATTTTGAGCTTATTTCTTAAGCTCGCTTACCCAGCTTATTTTTCCTAGGAACTTTACATCATTTAGGACTTTTCAGTAATTTTTCATATTTTTCCAACTTTATTTGTTATTTTTATTTAATTTTCGTAGATTAAAATTTTTAAAAGTCATTTAAAAATAGTTAAATTAATCAGAAAAATACAAAAAAATAGTTTTTAGTTTTAGAATTAATATTTTGAGTTTTACAAATTTTAAAAACATTTTTATCATTTTTAAATTTTAAATTTCATTTTTAGCTTTTTAATTTAAATTTAGAAATTAGTTTTTATTAGTGAAAAATATTTTTCTGAGTGATTATCACATTTTAGACTTTTCTAAAGTAGAAAATCATTTTTTTGAATTTTTAGGTATTAATTTGTCATTTTTTAGAATTTTAAATTGATTAAATAGGTTTTTAATTCATAAAAAATTATTAAAAAGTCAAAAAAATATAATTCCTTTTTAGAAAATTTTCTTTTGTCATTTTAAAGGTTTAGAAACTAAGTTTGCATTTTTAGGGTTTAATTTTGACTTAGTTGATAATTTAGACGCGTTTTTAGGATTCCCGTTTGCGTTTTTAGTTCAAATTTGTGTTGCCTTAATTGTTTTTAGTGTAGATTGCATTAATTTTCCCGTAGATTTAGAAAACCAATCAAAATCTTTGTCATTCAAACATCAAATATCAAACCGACTCTCGACTTACCATTGCATTCCTCGTTGGGGATAAACGACCCGGGAATATCATATACTACTCGGATTTCATTGATTTTCTTTCTTTGAACCTTTTCAAGGGAAACTTGATTTGGTTGGTTAATATAAGTAGTGGTATATTATTTATATATTATTATTTATATACATTAAGAAATCAGTCACTCCCCCAGCCTGTACTTTGAATTGCCCAACGGTTTTCCATAGAAAAAAACCTACAGGTCTATAAAATAATATTCTTCTAGTCCATACAATTCAAAAGGACTTACAACTTATCCTAAACAATGTCAATCTTTGTAGATACATAAATGGATTTAATAAAATATCCAACAATACACACATTCTGAAACAAGAAAAACATTAATAATTAGAAGTAAACTACCTTCGCCTTTAAGTTTATTTTAAGCAGATTCAAGCCCGCTCATTAACTGACCAAACATCTCAGCTCTTATAATCTAACTCCTCACTTAGCTCTTATAATCCAACTCCTTACTTTTTTTAACTTTAATTAGGGATGGCAAAAGCACCCGAAACTGATGGGGAAAACCGAAACCCGGATCGGTTGGGTCGGGTTCGGGGATGGGTTGGAAACCTAAAAAACAAAACCGATTGGAAAAAAATGATGGCTTCGGTCTTGGGGATTTTGGAAAAACCGAAATTTTTGGGTTCGGTTTGGTTTTAGCATTTAAATAAGACTGATATTAACCGAACGTTCTTTATAAACATTGGGAACAAAAAAATAATTTTGTCGAAGGTAAGGGACGATTGAATATGTCGCTAGATTAACTATATCAAGTCGGTAACACTCTTTGTTTCATATACTTTCTGTACATGCATTTAAAGAACATAATAAGTCTTCTTCGACTTGTTATTTTATTTATTCGGTTTTTATTCATTGTTATTGTGTTTCTAGTAAACACATAATAAGTTTTTAAGGGTTTTATATTGTCATTTGATTTCTTAATATCATTGTATGTGTCTTTGGTTTTTTTCTTATTAGATTAAATCTCTAAAGCTTTGAAGGTGTTGGTTTATGGTATATTCCAAATCGACTTTGCAAAAGCAAAGCTCGATAAGTCGTATAGAAACCGAAAAACCAAACTCAAAAACTAAACTGACACAAAACCGAAACCGAATGGTTTCTAAAGATCAAAAACCAAAATTTTTCGGTTCGGTTTCGGTTTTATACAAAAACCGAACCATGCTCACCCTTACCCGAAACCGATGGGGAAAACTGAAACCCGGATTGATTGGGTCGGGTTTGGGGATGGGTTGGCGGGTTTGAATACGGATTCGGGTAGAAATATTCTTTTTTTCTCGGGTACGGGTTCGGTTGCGGGTTCTGGTAATACCCGCCCTGTTTGCCTGTATCCGTGCTTGTACCCGTTTACCCGAATCCGTACCCGCTTTTATTGTCATTTTTATATAAGGCCAATTTGGGCTCCTAGCCTTGTACAAAATATTTGACTACTCGTATTCTAAAAGTTATTTTTATCAACCATATCTTGATAATTACAAACAATTAGTCACGCATGACTCTTCAATTCTTGTATCAGTTCTTTTATCTTCGGAGTTTATGTCTCAAGGTTCTTCTTTTATCTTTTATCTTAAATGCATTAATTGTTTGTTTATTTAATCATTTAATTATCCATTTAACTTGTATACATAATTATTTAACTTGAAATCATTACAATAGTAATGAGAGCGTAACTATGTATTGATCATTTGATCATTTTAGCACTTCATACTTAGGCATATTTTTTACACTGTCCATGAACGAAATCATATTTTTTTACATTGTTCATTTCCAACAAATATTCAATTGCGGATAACCAAAAACCGCGGGTAAACCCAAAAACCGATGGATAATACTAACCGGATATCCATCGGGTATTGGGGCGGATACGGGTTTGAAAATTATAAACGGGTGCGGGTACGGATTCACTAAAAACCGACCCAAACCCGACCCGTTGCCATCTCTAACTATAATGGCTCTTTGCGAATTCACAATTCCCCATAGCTCCGCTACTCTCATCCAATACAATAACACTAAAAAATAGTTAATCTAACGGCTATATCACTTTTACAGTTTTATGATGTCATCAATAGTAAAAATAGCATGCTTATTTTCAAACAACAACAACAACAACAAAAAATTAAACAAAAATACATAATATGCCTTAATAATTGAACATACATAAAAAATTTGTAAACGAATTCGAAAAGAAAAGAAAAAATATTCGAAACAATGACAATGAACAATGACCTTGAATCATGGTTCTAATCGAAGGTGTAACGGGGGATAAATTTAGCATCCATATTTATTGCATAAACACTAGTAATTTCTTCAAATACTAAAACATTTGTTTTCTTATTAATGGATTTGGGGATAAATGATAATTTTTTAAGGCTAACTGATTGAATTAAGATCAATTTTTTAGGGCCAACTGATTTGGGGAAATTTCTTGGAGAAAACCAATTTGGGGGATAAATTGTTTCGTAGTATTAATGAGAGGGTATACTTATTTCACATTTTTTAGTTTTAAACAGCTGGTGAATATGAGCCCATAGGATGAAGTAAAATGCCAGGTGTCAATTTTTTAGGAGTTTTGAGAGTAGATCTAGTTGAAGGTAAACTTGTTTTACATAGGGGAGGATTATTATTAATTCAATTATAATAATATAAAACATTAATTAGAGTTACTATTCCTAAGTATTTTTAATTAATTTCTTAAGAATAAAAACCTCATTACAATGTTAATCATAAATAATATATACATATAATGTTATCTAAATTGATTCATCTAACTTTTATTATTAATTTATATTATATTAGACGTGCGGACGACGTAGTTTTGTCATTAATATGACTTTGATGATGTTGCTTTGCTTGGAGCTGTGTCGTTTGGTTTAATGGGTTATTTCTTGGGCTATTATCATGTCATTTGGGTTGTCATTTTTTTGGTTGGCCCGTTTCGTTACAAATTAGGCACCGATTGTAAAAAGTGTATTTAACACTCTTTTTTGAAATTCAATGTATTTCTTTTTTCCCTAAATAAACACACTGTCGTTATGAGTGGTGGTTGTTTGGTTGTTTTGTTGTTTCATGGTTTCAGATATGTGGGTGCAGCGTATTCTTCTCGATTGATGGTCATTTATAGATTAAGGGTATGTTTTATATTGTTGTTATTTATTCGTGTAAGTTTGTTTATGTTTTAAGCGTGTAAGATTTTGGAAATTGAGTATTGCATGTGGTGTTTGAAAGTTGTTTTGATTTTTTAGCCGATTTGCTTCATTTTTTCATTATTGTTGTTGTTGTTAATTGTATATGTTCTTTGTTGTTACAAAAAAGTTTGCCATGAGGTGTTAGGGTTTTTGACTGCTATTGATGTGTTTTGATGCGGATTTAAAAATGAAGTGGTTGCATGTCATGGTTTTGCCTTTTTTCAAATATAATTTAGATATGGTTTTTGCATGCTTTGATGTTGTTGCTACTGCTATTGAATGGTCTTTGATTTTTATACATGGCATGTTTTTGGGTCGTTGTTGATTGTTGCAAGTGTGGTTGTCTTTTAAGTGTTTAAGATTTGAGATATTGCGGTGTTTAGAATTGCCCATGTCTTTTTTTACTTTGTTTGATTATATTGTTGCAGGTTGATGTCATGTTTGTTCCTCCTCAAGATTTATATATTTTGCATAGGGCTGAGCATAATAGATCGCGGACCAGACCGGACCGAGAAACTGGACCGAACCGAACATATTTTGCTTCGGTCCTCGGTCCGTCCTTTCTCTCATATTCGGTCTTCGGTCTGGTCTTGAGCAAAACCAGCTATTATGCTTTGTTGTACCGGACCGGATCAAAGACCGAACCGCACCAGACCAAACCGAACATGGACCGAACATTTGGGTCCAGTCGTCGGTCCCGTGTTTTGGGTAAAATCTGTTTTCGGTCCGATCTGGTCTTCGTCGTCCGATCCGATATTCAGACCGTGATCAGTCCTAATTTTGCATGTGATTGATTGCATTTGCATTACAACATAAATGAATAAGGTATAATTCAAAAAAAGATTTATATTATTTGGTTTTTAATATATTCTTCACATTTCATAAAAAAATAATAAATAAACAAGGAATAATTTTTTACCGTAATTTTTCATTTTTTTTGTCTATGTATGTCAATGTTGAAGAATGTTAAAGTTTTTTAGGTGAGTTTTATTAGTGTTAGTGTTATGTGTAATTGAAATGGAGTTATGAGTTTGCGACTTGATTGATTATATGGTTGATATCTTAAGTTGGATTTAAAGTAGGTTTCACGCATTGTCTGTTTGATCTTTCACTTTTCAGCTTGAGCTCCTTTGAATTCATATTTTAGTTATTATCTATTATATAAAAATGTTTACAAATTGTTGATTTGATGAAATGTGGTTATGTGTGCTTAACAATATTGTTATGTGTTAATTGATGATTTAGATTATTTTCTTAGCATATTTGCGGCCCATGTTCTTTTTTTGGGTAAAAGATTTCTCCGGTAAATTTATTACTCCAAAAAAATAATTAAGTACAATGGACGAGGGTGAATCTCACATCTCCGCCCGTTTCTACTTCCTTAAAGGAAGGCACACAACGTGACTAGACTATAAATGAATCAAGAATTTCAAATAAACTTGTCTTCTCACAACCTTGTACTTTGATATCAAAATTATCGCATATAGATTGAATGTTGTCAGGAATTTCATGTCCTTCATATAAATCATCATCATATGGGTCATAGTCATAGTCAGCATTCTCATAGGATTCCTTCCATTGTTCTAGCAGACTATTAGTACCATAGCCATCCTTCTTAAAAGACAAAAAACTTGCCATTTCATTATCGACTGATGCTATTTCATCCTCACTATCATGATCACTCGAAGCATCAACCTTTTTTAAAGGTTCACCATCATCATCCACAAGAGTTAATTTCCCATCAATAATTAGTTTCTCAAACTTCTCAATTTTATCAACAATAGGTGTAGTACTAGTACTACTAGCTCCCACATTCTAGAACGAAGATTCACTAGAGTTGGCCTTTTTACTAGCCAAATTTGAAGACCCTCCAATTTGTACCAAAATCAACATCATTTTCAACCGAATTAAGCACATCAAATGGGTTTGAGTTACTAACCTCTTTAGTAGTCTCCATATCTTCTTATTTCCACCAGTGTTGGCATTAGTCTTTTTAGAAGCAGGTCTAAAAACTTTTTTTGTTGGTTTAAATCCCACTCTCAGACCAACCAGAACACCTCTAGGAGCTTGGCTAGGCTTTTTCAAGTTATTCGCCACACCGAGCCAATATTCTTGAGACATTCATCCTAAACATGACCAAAAACCTTGCTACACGCACACCTGGGAGGTTTCCACTCATACTCAACACGAATAGTACACGTACAGAACCCCTCTCTAATAAGTTTAGGCATAGCCACCACGATAGTATCTTTCAACTTCGCATTGGCCCGAATCTCAATCAAAGCGCTAACATAGCTTGACCTACCCCATGATTTGATGCACATGTCAGATGTATACGAGTCAAGCATTAAAGGAGTACCAAGTTTAGTAGCAATGACACTCAAACCATCCTCACTAAATGCAGTCATAGGGACACCATGAAGTTTAAGCCAAACCGGAACATTACCAACATCTTCTTTCATTAAGTTCACATCCGTATTCTACTTTTTCTGAATAAGCGGATTGTTACGAATAAACCACGAACCATTTTCAAGCATTGAATCTAAACCATCCATAGAGCTAAACTAGAAGAAGAATAACCCTGTAGACGAGTTGAGCAACGATTTAACAAGTCCATACTTACCCCAAGTGTTCCTAACATAGTTAGCAACAATGGGGTAAGCCACCCACTTTCCCAAGAAGAAACCATAAGCCGAATTAGCATATTATTCACTAATTACTTGAATAGACTCCAACGGGACAACCACATCATCCCCGTTTCCATCTTGTGTAATTAAAATGCGGAAATTTAAACCTTTACGACCCGATTCTCATTTCAATAGTGTTGCAAACGACACAGAAGCCGGATACGATACACTAGCAGTTGGACTAGTAGACGGACATTGTCCAGAATTCTCATCTTACGTATCATTATTGATCCCAGAAACAACAGTAACAGATGGTGCGACACCATCCTTAATAGTCTCATTCTTCTCCTTAGCAGATGGTGTGACACCATTCTTCTCATTAACACCTCTTCCACCTCCACCCCCTTTTTGGCTTAAAAAAACCTTGCCCATTCCCAAAACATTCAAATCCTACGCACAAATAATCAACCAAAAAACCACAACAGCTTTGAAGCATAAACAATTCCCAACAGCAAACACACCACGACCAACAATAAAAAAGAAAAAAAACCCTAATGAATTAGGGTTTTAGATACAATAACGATTCAATCACCTACCCTTAAAGATACAAATCATCATAGGATCAATAATTAATGCGCAGTTATTGTAGGAAGAAAAAGACAAAACCCTAATACGAAAACTAATCGTAGCAAGCCTTAGAAAAATACCACAAAGATTCAGTGTGATAAATACAAAAAGACAATGCGAATTAACACCAATTAATGCACACTAGCAGAATGTGAATTAATGCACAATGTCGGTGTATGTAAATACCACAAAGAATCAAACGTCGGTAAGAATTAAGGATAAAAACGATCGATGATTATGGTTGTTAGGGATTTCGCCAAAACTCGAGGGAGGAGTCATTTGCGACCTATCTTCTATATATATATATATATATATATATATATATATTAGGGATCCAGTGAGAAGTAAATTAAAATAAGAAGTGGTGAGAAGTGACTAAAATCACATATTTGAGATGCAACGACTTGCATTAGATGCATTTCTATTCATTTAGATGCATCATTTTGAGTTTCGAACGTTAACTTGATGTGTAGATGGTGCAAATTGATTTTGATGATTTCGGCACATGCAGAGGAACAAAAAAATAAAATGCATCTAATATACGTATATGCATCTAATTAAAAGCTATAAAACACATTATGATGCGTTATAATGCATCTAAGATTATAGAGATGCATCTAATTTAAGTCGGTGCATCTCGAATATGCGGTTATAGTTACTTCTTATCCTTCTTATTTTAAGAAAACTTCTTATTTGATCATAACTCTCTCTCTCTCTATATATATATATATATATAAATACGTGTTTTCGTCTTATTATTGCTCCTCATATGCTTTAGATTGTGTTGTTGTAGGTTCTGATTTCATGTTATGTGATGTATAAATGTTTTTGGATGTTTATTTGTTTTGCGTTGTTGTTGTTTTTTGGTGATTATTGCGACATGTTTTTGTTCTTTTAGAGTAGGCACAATGCCAGCCATGAATGCATAAAAGCTTTCAAATTGATGACACATATTTCCATGTTAATAAGGTAAATATGTCTAAAGTTCTATCATATTTATTTTACCAAACTAAAATTTTTAGAAAATATAATAATTGATTGTTATAGATGTATATTTAGTTTTTTCATGAATGCTTTTGCTATTCATGTAGACTAGATTGGAGCAGTTATGTAACTTTTGAGAAAGCAAAAATGTCTGATTTATAAAGCACGTGTGATAATGTCTCAAATGATTAACTAATCTTGTGAACTAGATTAGAGAAATTATGTAACTTTAGAGAGTTTCAATCCTTTGGGATAGGCATGAATAAATAAATTGAACCTACCTAGCTATATATGAACATTGGTTCTATCTACGCGGGTTGAGACGAAAATGAACTAACGCAAACTGAAACCTCAAAAAACAAAGTGTGTGTGCACTCGTGTGTGCATGCTTTTCGGTTCATTCTTAATGTTATGTGACCATGTCACTATTGGTGTGGCTATGAACCCAGAACAGGGTGAAGACAGTCAATAGCTAGCTAATTATTAGTAATGGTTACCGGATATCACTTAGAATCGTGTTATCACTTTCCAAAGCAAATTGTTCGACCCTAATGCTTGGGTATCATGAATATTTACTTAGGATAAGACCAAATGTTTGTTAATGATTTAGGCACAAATCAATAACCTTTACGCATCCAGGTGTTTATGTTTTATATGTATCTCTCATGCATGTTATGATCTCCTATTTATAGAAGAATACTCAAAACCTTAGTTAATAGAATTATAAGAGATTAACAGCCCATTAATCTCTCTATAATAGTAAGGATTAGTGGCTACATAACCAATTAATTGTGGTCATTAATGCAGTTATAACTTCTACTTGAATAGGTCAAAGCTGTTACAAGTTAGTTGAATTCATTCCATATTATTATGTTATACATGTTATTCATGGGAGCTATAAAAACCCTAAGTATAATGCCAAGACAAGCCAAGCCTTTTAAATATAATACAATTCATAATAAAAAAAATTATACAAACTCCATTGCTCTCCAACTGTTCATATAGTCAAAACACACAACAAAACAAAAGTATAACTTTTAATAACTAGTAATCAAAACTATATCACTTGCCAACTGTTAATTGTTAGGATATCATTTCATCACCTCAAACACAAAAATAAACAAATAGATTTTTAGAGAAGAGAAAGTAAAAAGAATGAAAAATGGATACTTGGTTACACAAAAAGAAAAAAATGAGAAGCAACACCCTCTCCACTCTGGAGAGGGCATTCAATAGCTACAAGAAAGACTATTCTAGTTAGCATTGAGTTGGTCTCTGTTTCATAGAACAAATGGGCATAGCCCGACAACTAAGGCCTCACAAGATTACTAAATTCCCGAAAACTACGTTATCCTATACAAGCGCTCGGAGTTATTAATGACCATTCACTTTACTATATATCACGGCTAACAAACTCCCCCTAAGGGTGGTCATATCAATTGAGGATCCTTCCTTGTGACGTCTTGAATCTTGGAGCCTTGTGTTCTTGGGAATTCCTTTGAAGTTCCTTTTGCATGCTTGTGATCATGGATCTTGATCTTTAACTTGATATTCTTGACAAAGATACTGATATAGTTGTCATTTGGCCCTTGATTTGGTCTAGACTACTAAATATCAAAATCATGTATCCTTGAATCATTAATGCCCCTTGCGATCATGTGTCTCCACCCTCATGCTCAAGACTAGAAAGCCTTTCTAACAATCTTCCTCAACAATTTCTTTTAACATGATTACTTGTACCACAAAATGTTCATATGAGGAAGTCTTGTTCATCAGAGATTGCGGAAGACTTGATAGATTGAGCTTACAACATGTTATTAATCTTTGTGTATTGAGCATGTAGGTCATTAATCTTGAACTCGACATGGACCCAGAAGCACTACCCTGTCAGGAAACCTGGCAAGTATAGTTTAGGGATAAACATCTATGGACGAAAGATTCTTTTCACTTCGTCGAATATGGATTGCAGATAACCACTGTTTCCCCTGTAAATCATTATCGAATACTAGCCTGTTAACAGGTAGAATTTCAAAAGAATCTCCTGACATTAATTCGCAGCTGCTCTATCCGTCTCGTTACCAGGATCGTCTCAAATCCAGTACAACACGAAAAAGAGATGACATCAGATAGTTACTATCTTTCAGATTGATTCGTCAATTCATATTACTGGAACAAGATGATACATGATAGAATCTCACCATCGAGATTCTTTCAGTTGTACACCAATTAGATTCTTATAAATCACGCAATTCACCTACCAATGAGCTTGTTTGTTTTTGGTGCTCAAGAGGATTTCCGACTTCATTGCGAATACTAAAGAGTATCACTCTGATGTTCTGGCAGTTATCACAAGGATAAATTCGTAGACTTAATGATACCAAATGATGTACAACATTTTATATTGGAAATGTTAGTTTCCCTAGTGAGAGTTTTGATGGGATCTCGATTGCACTATACACTATAAGTGCACATTTGTTATTTGGTAATCGGAGGCTGGAGCGGACTGCCACCTTTTCAATATCACGACGAGGAAATGAGAAAGCCGATAGAAATGTGTTTATCTCCGAGAGAAATGAAAACAGAAATCTTTAAGAGATTTCTGATTGGCTAGGAGGTTTGAGCATTGCATCACATGGTCCATGATTACTTGACTTCAATAATCGGAATCATCTTTGTGATTACCGATAGATTTATGCATTGACCCGGTTTCTGCCTAATGGGTGGGGGGGGGGGGGGGGGTTGTAATGGAGGGCTTCTTTCTTGTACACCTTTATCATTCAATACTTTTTCATTCTTTAACCCCTTTAATGTTAAACCAACGCGTCCTCAATATCACCATGTTGGGTTTGTTCCGGTGATAACTCATGCCTTGGATAACATTCTTCCCGTTCTCACTTTACTCCTTTTTTCAATCATACCTAGGCCTTCTACGCTATCTAGAGGGAAATGAAATCCTGGTAGATTCCCTCCGTATCGCTGGCTGGATCATGGAACAGAAGTTCCTAACCATAACCGCCTTATACCCCATGATGAGACAACAGTTGGTCGGTATTTGGTATATCCATTTTAGCGCATAAAACCATGAAAAATCAATCAACGATTTCGAGCAGTCATTTATTACACATTGAAGTTTTCAGAGTTACCAAAAAGCTCCCCCTACACATATGCCAAAAACTTTTTCCATATATGAAAGAGATTAGCAAATTCGAGGATTTAGGAACGCTACTAATAGATTGAAGATCTTATCCATTATTAATCGTATTTATCACAGTATTAAACACTATTCTCCCCCCTCAAAAATTGCATATATTTTATTACAATTTTAGACAATTAGTGAATAAAAACCAAGTTAATGTCTGGAAGTTCACATGAGCCTATACAAAGTCTGGGATAACAGGAATGCATGCAGAATGAATCCTAATAAGTTAAACCCCCCACAATTATCGAATAAGATTGGAAAACATGAGAGGAGTTTTGTAGAGCAACACAATTTTGAACGAATATTGAAATTTTCTTTTTGAGAAATCTTGAAAAAAATGTGCTACAACAGGAAAATATGAGCAGAAAAAAACTTATTTACCATCATTTTTCCTTATAACTTCTCTTGAGCATTCAAAACTTTGAATGATATTATATGACTTTTTCTCAAGACGAGAAGATAAGAGCTCCCGTTTTTAGATAAATGTACATAAATGACAGTTTCCTTTCATTGGAGACCGAGTCCTAAGCTACATTGTACATAGAAGTCGTGAGAAGAAAAAAGAAAGCACATGTATTTGAAACATTTGAAACTCTCGCTCGAACTTCATTTATACACCCGTGTTGATATTAATCAACATTTCTAGGTGCGTAAATGTTATCGATTTACGAGAGACATGTCGGAGAAGATTTCTTTTGTGGAATTTTTTTGAAATTTTTTGGATTTTGTATTTTGTTTTTATAGGTTTTTAATATTTTTATATTTTGTTTTTCTTATCAAAAATAATACAAAGTATTACGAGATTTGCAAGACTGTCAAGTTCATTAGGAATAAACAGCGCCTACCAGGCGACGAACCAAATAGATTGAATCGTCTACTGGAAGACATTGGTGAAGAGGTCGGCAGTTGGAAATTCCGTCTTAGACAAAAATCAGTTCAAACCGAACCCCTTTCCACGTGATCCGTTTAATGAAATGGAAGCGGACATCGATGTGTATATGTTCTCGAGTGTTAGACCGGGTTGCAGGATATGGCTATGGCTGATTTCGAATCACAATAGATTGGAATCTTGTTGAAGTGAAAGCCATAGTCCGTTAACTGTGTCCGCATCCAAAGGACTTGGGCACAGCAAACGATAGAGACAGATATTCTCTTCCGCGTTAGAGCAACCAGTACATTCATGTTTCTTGTGAGGAACTCTAAACCCGCTTTTCGCCTAAAGAATTTAGCTCCACCTGAAGTACTCATGAAGGTGTTCTTTCCATCCCGCATAATGTCACATCTGAACATCCGGTTTAGAAACAAAACCAAATCCCTTCCGTATACCAAATACCCGTAATAAACGGTTCCCCTGAGATAACGAAAGATCCTTTTAACCTCCTTGAGGTGCTTCTCGGTTGGCTTAGCCTGGTACCAAGCACATAAACAAGTATCATGTACAATGTCCGGTCACTAGACTAAGAATACAATAGGCACCAATCATGCTACGATAATTTGTACATCGACTGTAGACCCAATTTGATCAAATGGTCAAGCTTGTCTTGGTAACTCCTTTGAGTACCAACGGGAATCACAAGCTCGCATCCCATATTATTTTAAGGAATTTCTAACACGTCATTGTGGACTGGTGTATGAAGTAAGCCCACGAGGTGGGATGGTTCAACTTGTAAACCAATGAAAAACGTCAAATCCCCCATCATCGACATTATCGAAGCGTCTATTCATGAGTGTCATAAAATAGTTTGGTATACCAAGGTGTGTAGACCAAAGATAATGTCATCAACATATACCTGTACCACTAAGATTTCACGACGAAGCGTCCTTATAAACAGCGTGGATCAAATTGTGCCTTTGAAGAAGTGATTCTGTAGGAGAAACTTTGACAATTCATCGTACCATGCCTCTTAGGTTGCTTGCTAAACCCATATTAGCCTATCTTTAACATGCGACATGGCTTGGAGATCAGCAACGATGAAACCTTCATGTTTGACATACTACCCTACTATCTTTTAGCGTGCCATGCAAGAAAGCTTGTTTTTCACGTCCATTTGAAACACAGTTGAACGAATATGTGTGCAGCATATGCCAAAAAAATCCTATAGCTTGCCATTTCTCGCCACATGAGCGAGATCTTCCAAAATCTATTCCTACCACCTTGGCGATACCCACACACAACCAGACGAGACTTGTTACGGATGACCGTGTCTCTTCATCATGCTAGTTTTTTTAATGAACCAATTCAACGTAAGATGTATTATGTTATCTGGAATAGTAACAAAACACCCATACACAAGTCCTTTTGAACTGAATGAAGCTCTTCTTTGCCATTGATTCAATCCATGCAGGGTCTTGCATATGCCTCTTTGACATTCCTGTGGTTTCCACATGTCTTACTGTTAATGCGTACAAGCACAAAGTCACCACGGATCGCAGATGAATTCCTTTGTCAATAACGACGAGAGGTTCTCCGATCACTTAATTCCAGAGGGCGAACCTTAGTCCATTGAAACTCATGGGTTTATTGTATTGATAAAACGTATTCATTACCTGATGGATTACCACATATTGTAAGGGATGAAGTTCCAGCATCACATTTGGCAGAGTAGCAAAGTGATGACAAACGTAATTTCATCGAACAATTTCTTTTGAACAAAGTCATCAGTTGTTGCGGCTAAGCTGACCATGTTTTTGTGTATCGAGCTCGTCAACATCCTGATAAGAATATAGGTACAATATGTATCATTAGAGAATGATTTTTTGGTGTCGGAGCTGTGTCTGCTGTTTGTGTAGTTGCCCGTTGGAAATGCAAGATCTTTAGGAGCTTGAGCAACCGGAGCAAATCTTGGATCAGAAGACGTGTTGACCCACCTAATAAAAACAACATACATATGCTTCGAACACAATCCAATCCCCTATCAGTTGGATTTTGGAGTTGATTATTGTTGACGAGGCAAAGTAAGATCGAGTCCTGAACTGATTTGTCCAGACGTTCATTCTTTTATGCCCGGGTTTTGAACTTCTTGATCAAAAGCCATAGCTGAAAGCTCAACAAAATGTCACACTCATTTCTCCATGATCCATTGTCCTTGCTATTGTAAACCCAGTAAGCACATTAATCAGCAGATAACCAATGAAGAAGTCAATATCACCTTTTGCACCAAGCTCCCCTATATCTTCACGATCATCTATGGGATAACAGATGAGCCCCGAATACATGTAGCAAGTGGAGATATCCTTTATTTCTATTCCTTAATGATGCTCGAAAGGTGTTTTTTTAAATCGACGGTGAATGATGGAGCGATTTTGAGTGTAGCACGCAGTAGCAATCGTCTCAGCCCATAAGATAGACGGAGCACGAGAGAAAACAACATTGTTCTAGCAGCCTCAACCAACAGTTCGAATACTTCTTTCCACTACTCCCATTTTTGTAGAGTGTTACTGGACATAAGACCGCATTGTGAGAGATCCAACACAAACAAAGTATTCCTTTAAGGATTTGATTTTTGAATTTAGTGCCGTTGTCGGTTTATTCTTAGATGATGACAGGTGACTGAATGAAGGACAGTAATTCCGCTTCAGGAAGTGATTTAATCATTCAGGTGTTCATCTTTTGATCTGAGAATAATGTACCCAAGTGTAACGGGAGTCAAACGTCACAATCACCAAAACATATCGCTTCCATTTATGCAGCAATTCTCAATGGACCACACAATCCATATGAAGAAGGAGTAACCTCTGCTTAAATTTGGAACTGTTTGGGTGGGTGTGATGCCCTTAATTTGCATTTTTCCCCTTGCTCACATTAGTGACAAATGTGTTCTTTGTGATATTTAATTTTTGAAGACCTGTGACAAGATCGTTTTTGGCAAGGTCATTGATGGTTGTCCAAAATTGAGTGTGGGATAAACGTTGATGCCATAACCTTGACTTGTTATAATTTGTGCACGATCCATGAGGCAAATTGGGGATTCATAGGCCATTTCAAGGAGATTGATGTGAAAATTGATTTTTTAACGTTACCTTTTAACAACTACAACTCCTCTAGAGATCTGACAAAAACAAGACTTCCCTTCTGAAGGGCAAACCTCAAAATCTGAATCACAACTCTCCCACTGAAACAGATTGTTGCCCCAAGCCTCCACAAATAAACCCTGGTGATCAAAATATATACCCCATTGAAGAACACCTGACAATCCCAAAATTGCAGCAACATGATCATATCCAAAGCGAACTGTTCCAGAAAACATCCAACGAATTGATGAACTTTAGGTTCCCGGTCATATGCTTGTATTAACCTGATCGACGCACCATAAACAAATTTGGTAAAACCTTCCCATAAAGAAGTATAATTTTGGAAAACCGTTTGGATTTAGGTTCCGAAGGGTTAGAAATACAAGCATTATCACCATTAGAGCAGTCAGATTGACTCTCAGATTCACTGGATGCGATTATTTTTCCTGTAATGTCAAAAAATCTACCAGTTGGTGACCACCTAAGGCAAAATCTAGGTTTACTAGGCTTAGGTGAAGCAAGTCTTTCGTTGGACCCTACTTTCTTAGGCTTTTTGACCTTTGGCTTTTGTTTCTTTTGATTTTCAGTGTTTGAAACATTTGCCTTTTGTTTCTTGCCACGAGAATTCATGTCATTCACATAATTAAGCATACATACATCATGATTAGCAGTGAGTAAACATTGCTTACACATAGCACAAACAACTTCAGATTTATCATTCTGAATATTAAGCTTAACGTGTTTTACAATTCAGATGAACATATTTTTCTATTCTTAGAATGCATTTATGTTAATAATTTGTAAATTCCCTATTGTGTTCTCTATCTTCAACTTCTTTATTCTTGTTTCAACCTACTCTTAGACGCAGAAGGGTACCCTATCATTCCTTTGTATAGCTCCTAGTCTGTGGCTTTGGTCTTAGCAAGTGTAGTCTACTCCTGTAGAAGATAAACCATTTGAGTCAAATTAACATCTCTTTAGTGACGACAAGAGTTAGTGAGAAAACGGTGATTTGAGTTGGTCCTAACCACTGTCCTAACTTTGTTAGGGACATACCTTTATACCCTAGAGCTTGAAAGGATTCAACCTAAACAATCCTGGTTGTCAATCACATTATCATGTTCCCAATTTATTGATTCCT
This sequence comes from Tanacetum coccineum, assembly GCA_026074375.1. Classification (NCBI taxonomy): domain Eukaryota; kingdom Viridiplantae; phylum Streptophyta; class Magnoliopsida; order Asterales; family Asteraceae; genus Tanacetum; species Tanacetum coccineum. The sequence continues at coordinate 49,598 of BQNB010018711.1, read as the reverse complement.
TGTGTGTGGGTACCGATATTGAAGAGACTGGTTTTGACAAATCGTTCGTACTTATCAAACTTTGAGGAACCTGAATTGTTATGATGATGTTGTATATCAGATTGAAATGCATTTGGTTGTCCACAACAAAGTTTTTTCTTACTGTTTGCAAAGACGGTATCCTCTCGGTTGATTGATGTTTCAAACTTAGTATACTTGACTCGTACCTTTTGTGGTATCCACTTGGTCATAAATTTTAATCAAAATAACTGGGCTCTTAGCTTAGCCATTTTCATAGATCGTACATGTAATTTGTGTTGCAAAGAGTCAATTATTGTTATAGTTTGAGCACGTGTCACAGAAAAAATACAAACAGGATTTGTATGTGTCATAAGGTGAGCAATTTCCTTTCATAATTCCGAACCTGAAACTCTAATTCTACATTCGCATATTCAATTTCTGAGACAAGGATCAAGGGTAATTGAAACACATGGATTATCCGAACAATTTACCCTTGAGCTCTCCAACTGAGCTTTCAACCGGTTCGATCTGTTTGTTGCATGACAATGAAGCTTTATCGTACGAAATTTTGACATATTTGCATTCTTCACACTTTTTGTACCAATCAATTCCAAGTAACATAGTCATTCACCTTTTTAATGATACAGTTTTCAAGTCGTTCTTTCGTACAGGGTCAAGCTCAGTTTGGAGATATGAAGAATCTACAACGGATGGATTTAGCACCATAGACATAATGTCGTTACTGACAACTGCCTCACAACAGCCTCACAATTTCCAATTCCAATGTCTTGTTCTTAGCAAGAGATTCATCAGCGTCTTTGCAAGAGATTTTAAAGTCTCGAACAAATTTGACTGCTTCTTTCAAAAATTGAATTTCAAAAAATTTGAATGTCTAGAAACCTCACTTGTTGATGAAAGGAATAAATTTCATCCTTTAAAATTTTTGTGAATCTCTTGATGAGCACTGGACGACCAATTGTGTGTATCCTTAAAGTCATTCTATGTTTAATAACACTTTGAAGAGTCATAATGGTGTCTTTTACCTCATTTAGAAATTTTCGTGCAACACATAGAGTATGGTCAAACCAAAATTTCTTCTTTATTGGTTTTGAAATCGCTTTTGCAAACAGTGGCCGTTTTGAAGTATTTACAACATACACCTCTTCTTGTGACTTGTCGATTGGAGAACCAAAAATCCCCAAAAGAATAATAATCTTTGTAAAGTTAGCCGGTTTTAATTTCCTTTGTTCAATTGTTTCATTTTTGGCGTACTCACTTGAGCAAGCTGCAGTGTCTCCTTCCGAATATGCACAACAGGAGGATCATGCTTTTCAAGTAACCCTTTTGCCATCAACAAACACTGATTAAATTCGAGAGCATGCTGTGAGATAAAAAGGATTTTGGATAACCCAACGCGCATTTTCTGTTCTGTGGTAAAACCGAGTCTGGCTTAGGTGAAAGCATGTGCATCGTTTGAATCGATTGACCGTTTTGACCAAAATGTTATCTAATTCCTTTATCTTATTCTCAAGTTGAATTTGTTTATCAAGAAGCTCGTCTACACGAATTTGAATCCTACTCAAACTTTTTCTTTTCTCGAGAAGAGCAAAAAAACATTTGATTTTTCCGTTTAAAGCTGTTTTACGTAAATTTTGAAAATTTCTCATTCAAAGTCTTAATTGTTTACCGGATACTTAAAATGAGAAGAGCATTTACTTTTAGTAAGACATTGTTCTTGATAAACCGACTTTTGGTAACATCTTTCAAGTTTGTCATATTTTTCTTGACTAATTTTAAAACACTTTTCTTGATTTTTATATCTAGCAAGCTCAGTGGTCAAATCAGCATTTGTTTCTTTCAGTTTCCGATTGACCTGAGTTGACCTTTGCAATTCAAGGGCCAAATTATTATATAATGATTCAAATAGCACGAGTTTCCTCACGTTTTCGAGTATGATTGTATGCTACTGTTTCCCCCCTCTTGTACCACACACGAGATTAGAAATAACAATGTCATTCTGTTGAACTTGTTTTGTCAAGGAGTGGTTTTCGAGTATCTCAGATATACTGCTCCTCTTAAGTAAACATATTGAATATATCATTATTATAGCAATTGTCATAATGGTGTACCTCAGCTGATCCGTCTGAATCATAGACGGGAGCTTGTCAGTCGAAGTAAACAAGTCGAAGTGCTTCTGCAATTAGCCATCAAAATACATTTTGCATTGACTTCCTCAATCTCATCAAGACTTGATGCAGCAGCCATCAAATCAAACTCTTCTGCTTGGAGTTGTATCCCTGCTTCTTCCTTTTGAGCAATCAACATCTGAGTCTGAAGATAAGCAGCATCCCTCTCCTTGGCTACAGTACAGTTTTTCCTAGCAAGATGACCCAATCCTCTGCAGTTGTAACACCTTATCTGATTACCATTATTCCCAGGCGCATTACCCTCAACCCGTGCTGCAACAACATTTCCATTCCCAATATTCTGAACACCCTGATTCTGAACTACATCTTGAACAACCTGATTCCCAACATTCTGTACTGCATTATACCCATTTTGATACCCAACATTCTGCCCAGCATACTGTCTAAACTGATTCCCACCATTACCTCCAACCATCTGCATCTGTCTGTCTTGACCCATATTCATACCCGGTTGTATGCAATCTCCGATTACGAGGTTAGAAGAAATTCTCTGGTTGTTGTTGGTTTGGTGCTGATTAGTTTAGTTGAATGCCTTAGCCATTAGAGCGAGTGCCATGTTTCATTGCTGTTGTGGGATCAGTGATTTCCTTCGGATTTGGCATTGGTTTTTTTGCATGTATTTCGGATGAATGAAGGATGTGGGATTATTGTTTTGATGGGTTGTGGTTGTTGCATTAGGTACTTTGGTGAAGATGATCTTGTTTAAAACACTGGATATTGCAAGATATGATTTTAATTTGCCAAGAGTGCTACGGATCATGTTTTTTGCAAGTCGATTCAGCTCTATGATCATCAACCTCCTATAATTATTACTTCAAGAAATCATACAACAGAGTGTAAACTGTCGTATGCAAGACCTTCGTTTGATGACAAAAGTAACATTCGACACCAATCTGGTTGTAAGTTGTTAGGAACTTGAATAACTACAATCTTTTCAGGAAAGTGTTTTGTTCTCATAAAATCATTCATCAATTTGGAGAAAACGGTGAAAGTAAGACTCAATCGATTCCCCATCAGTGTAAGTAAAACCCCTAATCCCAATCATAAACAACTTAGCCTTCTTTTTCTTGAAATCCCAATATCCAGAACCTTTCAACATTTGTATGCACACGTAACCAGATTTCTGATCAGTTTCACAACTATCACATCAAGCATAGATGTCTTCAGGAAGACCGAGAAGAATGTCATGAATAATCTTGATCATCTGCTTCCATCTGTTTAATTTGCTGCTACTGTGAGTTCAACATCGGTTTGTTCATGACGCTTTTTCAAGGAACAGTTACTTCACGAACTGCATCACCTGGTTCAGGAATCATACTTCTGACATAAGGACCATACATAATGAGTTGTAGATAACTTTCCTTTGGTCTACTCTTAGCATACCGAAGAAGACGTATGACCATGAACATAGTTCTCTTTGTTAAGGCAATAGAGGCGGTTTTCAGAACCGTGCTGCATAATGTCACTTGTACTGAGTCGACATTGCAAAACTGTATGTGAAATGAAAAACAAGGATCGTTTAGAGGGTAAAATGATTTGTTTTTTGTTGTGTGATGAATCAATTAACTTCACGGATTTTACTCTTCTAAGATCAAAACCGATAATGAATTAACGGGAATTTTAACAAATCACTAGATAACCGTTTGACTGATTTGATTCGGAATCAGCGGCGTAAAAATTCCAAAAATAACTGAAAAGGTCAATAAATCATAGAAAAACGTATGTTTTTAGGGCTTCGCAAAATCCTTAACCAGCTAAAGGGATGGTTACAGCTGATCCTTTTAATTTTTTCCTCTTCGATTTGAGAGGTCGCGTGCCTTAAACGGATTACGTATCAAAAGTTATGGCTGTTTTTTACTGAAACCCTTTTCTTCGCTCATATCGATCGAACCCTAGATCGAATCCTTCCTCGATCGATCGACCCAAGATCGATCCTTCGCTCGTTCGATCGCCCCTAGTTCGATTCAACCTAGTTCGGTCCACGCTCTTTTCGATCAACGCTATTACGAACCTCCGGCTACGATCGATCAACGCAGTTCTAAACCTCCGCTCCGTTCGATCAACGCTATTCGAACAGCTAGTCGATCTGTCGCTCTGTTTCGATCGCGCTATTTCTATCCGTCGCTTTTATCGATCGACTCCTAGTTCATCCGTCGCTCGTTCGATCGATGCTAGTTCGGTCCAAAAAAATTGCACTCGTTCGATCCAAACAAGAAATCCCTCGTTCGATTGTCGCTAGTTCGAACCAAACTCGTTCGAACCTTGTTGAAGACACTCGTTCGAACTTCGCTAGTTCGATCCAAACTCAGAAACGCTAGTTCGAATGACCTAGTTCGAACCAAACACCCCACTCGTTCGATCTTCGCTAAAAGGATGCTCGATTCTTTGCTTCTTTCCGACCTTGCGATTTGCACAAACAACCTCAACGAATTACAAGCACTAAACCACAAACATTAAACCACAAGGTTCTTGTACAAAGAAAATTATAATGAACGATATAATGGAAAAAAAAAATTTGAATAGAAAAAAAACAACAAAAAATAAGCCGAAACAATAAAAAAACTAAAAAGTTACCACAAACAAATCACTTAACCCAACCTTGGCTCTTGATACCACTTGTTAGGATATCATTTCATCACCAAAACACAAAAATAAGAAAAATAGATTTTAGAGAGAGAAAGTAAAAACAAAGAAAAATGGTTACTTGTTTCACAAAAGAAAAATGAGAAGCAACAACACCCTCTCCACACTTGGAGAGGGCTTTAAATAGTTCCAAGAGATGGACTATTCTTGTAGGCTTTGAGTTGGGCCAGTACATAGAACAAATGGGCTTGAGCCCGACAACTAGGCCCAACTAGCTTAACTAAATTCCCGAAAACTACGTTTTCCTATACAAGGCTCGGGATTGTTTAATGACCATCACTTTACTAAATATCACGGCTAACAATCTCCCCCTAAGGGGTGGTCATTCAATTGTGGATCCTTCTTGTGACGTCTTGAGACTTGGAGCCTTGTATTCTTGGGAATTCTTTTGAAGATCCATTTGCATGCTTGTGATCTTGGATCTTGATCTTTAACTTGATATACTTTGACAAAATACTGATATCGTGGTCTTTGGCCTTGATTTGTCTTGACTACTGAGATATCTAAATCTTTATCCTTGTTCTTTTATTAGTATAATTATCAGATAAAAACCAAAGAAAAACCAAAAATATAAAAACATTGTCCATAAAAAAAAAAAATAAAATTCACAAATTGGTAAAATACCAAAATATAATATTCTCAACTGAGGTATTATCATAATAATTTCCGGTGAACTTGTTGGTTCCCAACTCGAACAAAAGATTTAAAACTTGCCTTTTGTGTCACTTGCGAGGTACGGCTCACCTTGAAAGTAAACAAGCAAAAAAGGGTATAAGGGAGGGATTGTTCCAATGAACTACAACCCAAAGGAGAAATATGCTAGCTTCGCGCTATTCCTACTCCTCCGCTCACCTGTGCGTTTATCTTTTTGAGAGCTACCGTGAAGTAAGTAGATTATTTGGTTTAAGTTGTCTTATCATTTTGTCCGTTAAAATAAATTGTGAATTAATGGAAAAACCAAAAATAATCTTCTTTTTCTTCGTATCATTTAATTCTTTTCTTATCCATCTTCATGTTTAATTCTTATGACGTCATTCGATTATCGTTTGAATCCAATTTACGCGATTAAAGAATGCTCGTCTTGTGGAAGTTTGTACACTTCAAACTGTGGTTGTTCGAAAGGGAGTCTTGAAGACAAGATTCTTGTTCCTAAACCCCCTCGAAATTGTGTAAGGTGTGCAAGGTGTGGAACCCCGGTTGATGGTCCGTATTGTCAAGGATGTGCTCTTTTACGAAAGGAATTTATGGAAGGTTTGTTTACAAACTGTGTGGAAAATGAATTTTTCAAAGACTTCCAAGACACTTCCGAGTCATCCGACGACAATACCAACGTTGTTAATGCTCCTCGAGAGCCAATCGTTGTCAATCAGGACCCCGGTGAAAAGTCCTCACCAAGTCCTCTACACATTGACCATTGTTGTCACGAGTGCGGTGATTCGTTAGATGGAATCTTTTGTCGACAATGCACTTGTAAGTCTTGTGGGAAAGGTGCTCATTACGGTTATAATTGCCCTCCGAGAGTTCCGAAAATAGTTCCAAGAGATGGACTATTCTTGTAGGCTTTGAGTTGGGCCAGAACATAGAACAAATGGGCTTGAGCCCGTGTTTGGTACATGCCAAAGATGTGGTTGTAATGAATACAATGGAGTTTGTTTTTACTGTAAAGTTGTGAAATGAACACGAATCAAGGTTTCAACTCCATACTCTTCTAACGATTCTCTAAATGTTGCAAACCATCCTCCACGACACACTAGCTATAAAAAAAAAAATTATGTACATACTCTTGTGAAATACGTGGGAACGATTATCATTACGGTTATGATTGTCAATCCTCAAGTTCCGTTTGTCTACAATCAGGACCATGTTTCAATCAAAGACTTTGGATTATTTTTCCACAAACTTCACGATGTTTTCCACTACAATGTCTGTGTTGTGAAAATTGCAGGGGTCCTCATGAAACTTCATGTCAACAATGAATGGAAGACTCTTATCATGAGCAATATTCTTTGCTATAATCATATTCTTTTGGTTTGACTCAAGTTCAACCCCCGCAATATACCGTCATCATTAATCTTCAAACTCCCCAAATGAGCTCTCAATTCTCAAAATAAGCTTATGAACAAATGGCAACCTTACGTGATTTGGTTGATAAGTCATAAAAAGAAGGAGAAGAAAGGAATCGCGAAAGAACAAGCGCTAAAAGATCGATTTGGAATATTTCCCATTAGCTACGATGAGGACGAGGACAATACCATTGCAATTCACACCAGTTTTAATCCCAAATCGAGGACTCGATAACTCCTAAGTATGGGGGACAGCATCTTGCACACTATTCCGGAAACGGGGAATCGGACGAATTAATCAAGTCTAGTGTTGAGGACCTTGTTCCAATGCCAAGTGAGTCCGAGGTATTCCCGATTAAAATGTGTGATGTGCTCTTTGTAACAATCCTACTCTCCTTAATGCTCTAATGGAACATTCTGGTATTGTTGTCCAATTTCTGACGATGATAATTTTGAGTGATGACGATTCTGCCTTTAAACGGGGGGGAGGGGGGGGGGGGGGGGGGGGAGTGGGGAATTTTTACATATCGATTATGTCGATGCATCATTCTCCCGATGTTGAGATGTGCTTAGTGGTGGTGGAGATTGTTGACCGGAAGTTGGAAGGATTGATGATGATATTCTTTCTAACAATAAAGACGATTTCTTGGTGAAAAATTGTTGAATATCAATTTCTTATTGACTAGTTCGATTCTTTAAGAGTAATCTACTCATCCTCGAAGTTGTAATCAAGTCTTACCTACTACATTTACTTATCTTTTCTTGGCGGAGACTAACACCTTTGATAATTCCTATTCCCGAATCTGAAACTCCGCTTTAATTGGAAGAGATTAGTAGTTGGAGTCCCACTGACTCATTATGAGTTCTCTCTTCCTGATTATAAGCTTTCCTACGTTGATAACGATCATTTTAAGAGAGGAGTAGTGGCAATACCACTACTCATGTTGATTTTTCTCAATATGATTCGTTTATCTTTGATCTTTCGAATGATCAGTTTCCTCCTACCGATAGGAGTGACCTTAATCATGAGGAGTTCGCGATGGAACTTGCTCACACCCCCCCCCCCCCCCCCCCCCCCCCCCCCCTCCCCCCCCTCATATCTCCACCGGAGTATGATCATTTCTGCTTAAGAATGGAGCCCGAGCTGGGCAATCTACTATGGATGGGTGAATGATATTTTCCCAACAAGAGAACCAATAGTTCATGTGCCTAATGTTTTACCCACCCCATCCCACCTGGATACGGATTTCATATTTTAAGGAACCTCTCTTGCTTATATTGTATGGATTTTTCTTCCATTTCTCACGTATCCAGTTGCTCCACCATATCTTCTCTCCTGTGGGGATGAAGATATCATTTTTGATCCCGGCATCTCAATTTATCATTCTTTTATGCCGGATGTATCTCATCGGAGTGGAACTTTCATAAAATTCAATGTTTATCCAATTGCTTGAATGAAAGTCGATGATGATTTTTACCTTCCACTTGGCTTCCCAATGGACCAATGAATTCGGGACGAGTCGGAGTTGTGACTCGGTTAGCAAAACAAGGCGGCTTCGTGGGTGGCAACCATTTGCTTTCTTTAATCCAGTCTATCTTTTTCTTTATAGTGTTTTGTTGTTGCGAGGTTAAGATTTTCATTACTCGTGTTTTGTCCATATTTTGTGTGCTTTGTATTGTATATCCAGGATTTCCCGGATTGTGAAGATTCTCGTGCTTGCAATATTTCACATGAGTTTCACATCCTCAGCTTCTTTTGGAATCCAGTATCAAATTAACTCGACTAAGTGTTAATCTTTTTGGCCACACTTCATTAATCGGCCTTAGATTATGTGGAACTCACCTTTGAAACATCGGGACGATGTTTAGTTCTAGTATGGGGGGGGGATCTATCGATTTGATTTTTGCCTGCAAGTCGTTGTTACCAGGCAAATCGTTTTCCCACACAAATTTTGCAAAAATACATAAAAATGAAATTAGTTAAAAAAATTCAAAAATAAAATAAGTGTTTTGTCACAGTTTTGACTTTCCTAATGGGTAGAATGAGAATAATTTTTGACTCGATCGGGCGTGTTGAGCCCTAGCTAGTTCCTCAACTTACCACTTGTAGGCTAAGCTTTCACGAATTCGATTGCTTCGAATTTTAATAAGGTGAAGAACAAGAAGTGATAGAGTTAAATATAAGTTTATGTGCTGAGCAAGATTCTTCTAAAACTTATATGAGTAACTTGTGGCTTTTTCTCCCATTAGCTTCTAATCCACCTAATCATACGTACTCAATTCAATTCAACTAAGTCAATCAATGTTTTTAGAAAAAGCTTCAAATTTGTAACTTGATTCTTTAAAGCGAGATTTTTCTGTTCTTAATAATTCGAAAGTTAAAATGCCAAAGAAGCATGAATGAAGTATGAATGCAAAAATGCATGAATATTGAAATTATGCCAATGAAGCATACATTTGATTATATGGAACAAGTAAAAGATGTGTCGTGATATCCCACTCCGCTAACCACGAGGTGGGGGTTCAAACTAAGACATCTTTACTTCTAAGGATTTGGTGTGTTGTGATATCTCACCAGGAAGCGAGGTCTAGGTGAGGGTTCAAACTAAGACACTTATCCTTAGCCATATTAGGAAGAAGATGTTGTTGTGATTTCCCACTACGCTAGCAACGGGGTGGGTTTTCAAACTAAGAACATCGGTCGTTGGTTGTGATATCCTACTAGGGAGCGAGGCCTAGGTAGGTGTTCAAACTAAGCAACGCATTCCTAGCTTTAAGAACTTATGATTATAACGATGAAGATGTTGCAAAAAGTTCTACAGTTAAAATCTCGTTCTTTAAAATCAAGTTACAAGGTCCTAATAAGTTGTTGCTTTGAGTCATGATTCATCTCGAATTACGACTATGGAAATAAGTTATTTTGGTTGTTTGAAATGAGTACACACATTTAAATCATACATTCATGTTGGGAGTTAAAAGTTCACAAGTCATAAGTATGAGTGCTTAGCATTTAGACTTATATTGACAAATGATCTTGTTTAATTGCTTGGTTTGGAGCTAGTGAAAAATCGGGGACGATGAATTTATCCGTCAGGACATCCGTAGATTATTCTATGGTCGTTTCTCATTCTATGATCCCAATGTTAATAAAATAAAGGAAGTCAAACAGGTAGTCGAGAAAAGAAAAAGAAAAATCCAAAAATATTAGGGATAGTTAGTGTATGAATAAAAAAATGGTGAAAACGGGACTTGTCGAAGCTTTTGATTCCTTAGTTTCCCTTGACGAACACTTTGCTACTTTTCAAAGTTATTAGTCGAGGGGGATTGAGATTCTTAGTTTTCGTAAATGTTTACTTCATAACATTGCGTGAGGACACGGCAATACCTTAGTATGGGGGATTTTGGTATGTGCTTAATTACACATACCTTTTACCTTTAAAAACGAGCTAAAATAACCAAAAACGGACTTAAAATGCCAAATATATGCTTGTTTTGCTAATTGTATTGTGCAGGAACGGATAACTAAGAAAAGGACGAAAAACAAAGCCAAAATGACAAAACCGGACTCGGAATGGAAAAGACTGTGAAAGACAAAGCCAAATCAAAGCCGAAAAGTCAATCAAGTCAAAAAGTCAACAGAAAAGTCAACTGGTCAAAGTCAAAGTCAACCCCGACAAATCCAAAACCACATTGGTGAAGAAATATAAGTTTGAGGGTTAAAAATTGCCATAAACCCTAAAACTATATTTATAAGAGAAAAAAGAAGAAAAAGAAAAAGAGGGTCCAATATTGGCATATAGCCAAAATCACACTACAGGACTAAAAACAGTCAGTCCCTTAACTGTACATATCAAGGACGTTTCATGCCACTGGAGTTATATAACTCTTGGGGACTTGTTTTGCAAGTTCCCCTAAGTGTATAAACCCAACAAGGACCGTGGGTGCAATAACAACTAACACCATGGAGGGCCATTTTTGCCAAACGGGGAAACTTTTACCCTGTCACTCTCTTTTCCATACAGCTTTTTTTCCCGCCTCTTTTGAACACAAAACCCACTCACGGGTTAACACCCCCTTCTTCTAAACCTGTATCCTCAAAAACCCTGGGACACACTCGCCCCTCCTCTCCACAAAAAAACTAATCCTATGGCAATCCCACAATCCCCAAGCTAAAGGGACGGTTTAGATGATTTTGTTGGTCTTGCTCTCACAAAACAAACACAAGCCTCAATTATAAAAGAAGAGGAAAGAATAGAAAGGCAGCAAGTAGTAGGTTGTTTTTGTTTTAAATTTTCACTTTGTATTTTCTTCAATTTTAAGCATTTCTTTCAAACATTTTCGTTTTCAGCTTTCATTACTTGTACTCTTGTTCATGCAGCTTGTACTACATCCTTTTAGCCAATAACTATTCATTTTACAAGTTGCGGTTCTTCGTTTTCATATTTGAAGTCGAATTTAGCAATAAGCTCTTAATAAGCTAGTTTGAGCTTATTACTTCTCATAAGCTCAATTTTAGTCGAACTCTGTTTCTTAAGCATTCATTTACTAATTGCTACTCATTTACATCTAAATCATGATTACTTGAGAAGTTTTGTGTTCAAATTGGAAGCAAAAGGAGAAATAAGCTAAAATTTAGCTTATTGAGGTCTAGAGGCAAGGTGCCATTAGGATTAAGCTGTTTGAGGTCTATTCCCTCGTCAGAGTGGCCTCTTGTTCCGAGACTCCAAAAAATTCAGGTTTCATTCTTCAGTTCAATTAGCACTTTTAGCTTATAAAAATTGATTTTTTCTTATGGCTTTTTAATGTCAATTCATTGTTCATTTAAGCTTAGTTAGGTTATTATTAATGTGTTAGTTTAAGTTGTCTTAGTTTAAAAACTCATTAGATTTATCATACTTTAAATTTCTGTCATTAGTAAGTATTTAAGCTTAGTAGAGAAACTAGCTTATTTCTCATTAATAAGCTAGCTTTTTACTGCTTAAATAGCTTTATTAGGACAAATCTAGTAGAAGTGGATAAAAGGATTTAGATGTTTTAGCTTTTAAAACAGATTTAAGCTTACTTTAGGTTTGGACAGTTACTATAAGGTAGTGTTTGGATTAGTCTTTGTTTGACTCAAAAAGTCAAAGATTTTGTATCAAAACTTTACATTTAGCTGAGTTCAGTTATATAATAAGGATTTACAAAGGTTTTGAGAGTTACATTGTTGAATTGCAAAACTTAGAGTTTATAAATCTTGTCTAAGCACCAGGGCAAATTTTAGTTGAGAGAAGTTTAGATGTTAGGATCTTAAAAGAAACTTATAGTTCAAAGTTGTTTTGTGTTTCCTTTCGGATCATTTAGTGAAGGTTAATTAGCTCTCAAATGTTAGCTGCAATTTTAGTGCCTTTGCAGTTGCATCAGCAACAAAAAATTTCATCAGCATCATCAATTTAAGCTGTTTAACATTTCAATTTTCTTGTAAAAGTTGTTAAAGCTTAGTTAATCTTTGTTTAGAATCCTTTAGTATACATCCTAAGCCACAATAAGCTTCTTTTGTTTTTCACTTTCATCAAGTAATAAGCAAGAAATAAGCTCAAATTCAAAAAGCTAGTTAAAAGCTCACTTTCTGTAACAGGAAACATTCAGCTTATTTTGTAGCTTATTCTGTGGATAAAAGTGCAAAGTCCTTTTGTTAATGTTGTAGAGAATAAGCTGTTTAACAACTTTGTAGTTTTAAGTTTTTGCTGAATCTCATTTTTTAATAAGCCAAAAATAAGCTGAAATCGTAGGGTTTATTCTGTCATTTCTTAATAGTTCAAGGTTAGTCGTTTCAACTAGAGTGTAAATTTGCAAATATTAGCCCGCCTACCCTTTACTTTTGTCTTTTACATTTCCTACCCTGGACTTTTCAAAAATAAAAAAAAGAGGGGAAGACAAGGGACCCGGGTGAGCAAGACTCGAACCCGGGACCCCTCGATACATCCCCTCCCTTTTGTGCACACTTATACCGCTGCGCCCTTGGGTCTTTTTCGTTAAAGACTCAAGGGCAAATGTACTTATGTACATTTTGAGCTTATAAGCCTATAAGCTGAATAAGCTTATTTTCGGGCTTATTTGTCGAGCTTATTTGTGTCTCTTATTTTTCGTAGGACTATTTCAGTGTCTAGTATTTTTAGAAAATTTTTCAGAATTTTTAGATAAGGTTTAATATTTTTTATAATTTAATTTAGATAAAAAGGTTATTTAATCATAAAAAATACAAAAATTATTAAAAAAAATTATTTTGTTTTTTTTAGAGAACTTTTTCGAATGACCTAGTTCGAACCAAACACCCCACTCGTTCGATCTTCGCTAAAAGGATGCTCGATTCTTTGCTTCTTTCCGACCTTGCGATTTGCACAAACAACCTCAACGAATTACAAGCACTAAACCACAAGATATAATGGAAAAAAAAATTTTGAATAGAAAAAAAACAACAAAAAATAAGCCGAAACAATAAAAACTAGAAAGTTACCACAAACAAATCACATAACCCAACCTTGGCTCTTGATACCACTTGTTAGGATATCATTTCATCACCAAAACACAAAAATAAGAAAAATAGATTTTAGAGAGAGAAAGTAAAAACAAAGAAAAATGGTTACTTGTTTCACAAAAGAAAAATGAGAAGCAACAACACCCTCTCCACACTTGGAGAGGGCTTTAAATAGTTCCAAGAGATGGACTATTCTTGTAGGCTTTGAGTTGGGCCAGTACATAGAACAAATGGGCTTGAGCCCGACAACTAGGCCCAACTAGCTTAACTAAATTCCCGAAAACTACGTTTTCCTATACAAGGCTCGGGATTGTTTAATGACCATCACTTTACTAAATATCACGGCTAACAATCTCCCCCTAAGGGGTGGTCATTCAATTGTGGATCCTTCTTGTGACGTCTTGAGACTTGGAGCCTTGTATTCTTGGGAATTCTTTTGAAGATCCATTTGCATGCTTGTGATCTTGGATCTTGATCTTTAACTTGATATACTTTGACAAAATACTGATATCGTGGTCTTTGGCCTTGATTTGTCTTGACTACTGAGATATCTAAATCTTTATCCTTGAATCTTTATGCCGCCTTGCGATCTTGTGTCTCCACCCTCATGCTCAAGATCTTGAAAGCTTGCTAACAATCTCCCTCAACATTTTCTTTTAACATGATTACTTGTACCACAAAATGTTCTTATGAGGAAGTGCTTGTTCATCAGAGATTGCGGAAGACTTTGATAGTTTGAGCTTTCATCATGTATTAATCTTTGTGGATTGAGCATGAGGTCTTGAATCTTGACTCGTCATGGACTAGAAGCTGCTACCGTCAGGAAAACCTGCAAGTATAGGTTAGAGATAAACATATATGGACGAAAGTGTCTTTGTCACTTCGTCGAATATGGTTGCAATAACCACGGTTCCCCGTTAATCAGTATAAATACTGCCTGTGATCAGGTAGAATTCAAAAGAATCTCCTTGACAGGGTTTCGCAGCTGCACTAGCCGTTCTCGTTACCGGAGCGTCTCAAAGCAGACAACACGGTAAGAGTGAATCAGATAGTTACTATCTTTCTGATTGAGTCGTCAATTCATATTACTGGAACAAGTTTGATTCATGTAGAATCGCACCATCGTTTCTTTCCAGTTGACACAAGTTTGATTCATATAGAATCTCGCAAGTCACCTACCAAGAGCTTGAGATCATTTGTATGTAATAGAAATCCAAGAAATGAAATCTTGCAATATAGACTCCAATGCACATCAAGTAATTCAAAGCCCTAATTCACCCTGGAGAAAAAACAGCTTAAAAAGTCAACACATAGAGTGAGATGATGAGTGCAGTTCATAGATTTTTGTATATGTAAATGTTGAAATCAAAAGATTTATAAAGTATGCATGACCATTTCAATCCTTATAATGGCCGCCAAAAATGTAAGCGTAAATGTAGAACCAAAAGAGTATAGTGTTTACTGCTTAATAAAAAGTGTTTAGTAATCAGTAATGTTCAACAAAGTAGTGTGGACCACAAGATTTCCAAAATGTATATGACTACTATAACAGATACAATATCACATAAAATACCGAAGCTAATTTATGTAGCATATAATATGCAATATGTATAAGCCCTAACCGCTGTCTGACCACGACAAACCCAATGAGTATTGACATGTATATTCCGATTATCGGGAGCCCCATGGAGTCGATTAGCGCTTCTCACCCGGATAGCGGATAATAGTCCAATAGATCTATTTATAACATTCATGCTTACTTAACCAGTACAGTCGGTCAAGCAATTGACGGTTCATGATGGTTCGGGCAAGAGAGTGGTCTAATCATCGCTACTTTAGGGCACGTAAACAGAGATGATTAACACAAAAAACCTTGCGTCCCAATGAAGAAGTAACCATTGTATTCATAAACAACTTTAAATACTTAAATCCATAAATAGAAAGAGTGTGATAGCAATCAAGTAACCGAGTTTGTAATCGCTATGTAAACAATTTTGTAAATGTGTATGTAACCAAGTTATGAAATCAAGTATGCAATCAAGTATGAAAAAGAGATTTTAAATGAATGTGTAGACAAATTGTAATGAGCATGTATTCTCCCCCAAGATTTGTAAAGTAATTGTAAAACAAGTGAAAAATGGGCTATAAACTCACCTCGATGTTGTGGAACGATTGACAGGAATGCGCATATAAAGCACAACATAAACGGAAATCAGAACGGCTCGACCAAGATGTTGCGGTTTATCTTAACGGTTATATCCTACTAGCCTAGGATAATGTATTTGGGTTTTCCGATGGATGAGTACATCAACGCAACACGTTGATAAAAGATTTAGATTTAAAGTTGTAATAGATTGGTGGTTGGTTAAATAAATAAATCAAAAAGTAAACGCAAGGTGTGCAATATATTCCGTATATATTACATAATGAAAAATGACCGAGTATATAATTCATACCGTGAATTATATAACAAGATACACAACTAAAAGAATAACTCGAAGCGTATATAATACGCGACATGTGTTACATCTAAAAGGTGACAATTAAAATAAAATGGTCCAATTATATAATAGACCCGAGAAGATATGAGCTTCCCGTTTTTAGGATAAATGAACATAAATGAACATTTTCCTTTCTTGGAGACTCGAGTTCTAAGCTGACATTTTACTTAGAAGTCGTTGAGAAAAAAATGAAAGGACACATGTTTTGGAAAGCATTTAACTGCTCGCTACGAACTTCATTAATTCACCTGTGTTAATATTCAAATCAACATTTCTAGTCGCAAATGTTATCGGATTGTCGAGAGACAATGTCGGAGAAGAATCTTTTTGTATTTTTGAAATTTTTATTCTGTATTTTGCTTTATAAGGTTTATATGTTTTGTATTTCCATTTTCTTGGTTATAATTTTTGTATTTTGTTTTTTCTGTAAAATATAATACAAAGAATTACTGAGATTTTGCAAGACGGTCAAAGTTCTTTAGGAGATAAACGCCATGACCAAGGCGACGAACCAAATAGTTGAATCGGTCGATACTGGAAGAGCTTTTGGTGAAAAAGTCGCCAGTTGGTAATCCGTCTTGAACAAAATACGTTCAATTGTACCGCTCCACGTGTTCCTTTATGAAATGGTAGCGGACAACGATGTGTTTTGTTCTTGAGTGTTGGACCGGGTTGCAGGATATGGCTATGGCTGATTTTGAATCACAATAGATTGGAATCTTGTTGAAGTGAAAGCCATAATCCGTTAACTGTGTCCGCATCCAAAGAACTTGGCGGGCATACATCAGAACGGATAGAGACTCATATTCTTGCTTCCGCGTAGACAGCGCAGTACAGTCATTGTTCTTTGAGGACCAGTAACCAACTTTTCGCCTAAGAATTGAGCTCCACCGGAAGTACTCTTGAAGGTGTCTTTACATCCCGCATAGTCAGCATCTGAAAAATCCAGTTAGTTCAATACCAGAATCCATCGTATACCAAAGACCCGTATTAACGGTTCCTCGGAGATAACGAAAGATCCTTTTAACCTCCTTGAGGTGCTTCTCGGTTGGCTTAGCCTGGTACCCGACACATAAACAAGTAGCATGTACAATGTCCGTCTACTAGACGTAGAATACATTAGGGCACCAACATGCTATGGGGGGGGGGGGGGGATATTTTGTTTGCATCGACTGGAGACCCATTTTGATCAATGTCAAGCTTTGTCTTTGATCTCCATTGGAGTACCAACGGGATCACAGCTTCCATTCCATATTTTTTAAGGATTTCTAACGACGTATTGGACCTGGTTTATAAAGATGCCACGGGGGGATTGGTGAACTTGTAAACCAAGAAAAAACGTCATTTCCCCCATCATCGACATTTCGAAAGCGCTTTTCATGAGGTCATAAAATAGTGGGATATACCTAGGTGTGTAGAACCAAAGATAATATCACAACATAGACCTAGTACCACTAAGCTGTCCATCGTCGAAGCGTCTTAAACAACTGGGATCAATTGTGCCTTTGAAGAAGAGATTCTGTAAGGAGAAACGTGAAAAATTCATCGTACCATGCCCTTAGGTGCTTGCTTAGTCATATAGTGCCTTCTTTAACTTGAAGACATGGCTTGGATGGTCAGCATCGATGAAACCTTCAGGTTGACACACGTACACGTCTTCTTTTAGCGTACCATGCAAGAAAGCAGTTTTCACGTCCATTTGAAACACAGTGAACGATTTGTGTGCAACATATGCCAAAAATATCCTGATAGCTTCCATTCTAGCAACAGGAGCGAAGGATTCTTCAAAATCTATTCCTTCCTCTTGGCGGTACCCTCTCACAACCAGACGAGACAGTTTCGGATGAACCGTGTTCTCTTCATCAGGCTTGTTTTAAATAACCATTTTCAACGTGAGAGTTGCTTTTATGTTATCCGTAAGAGGACTAACACCCATACATCAAGCCTTTTTGAACTGAAGAAGCTCTTCTTGCATTGATAATCCATGCAGTGTCGTCATAGCCCACTTGAACATTCCTTGGGTCCACAATGCTTACCTGTTAATGTCGTACATGCATCATGTTCACCATCGGGAGCGACAGTTTGATTCCTTGTCAAAACTGGTCGAGAGGGTTCTCCGATCACTTGTTCCAAAGGTGATCCTTAGGTCCATAGAAACTCATGATGGTTATGGTTGGTAAAAACGTATGCATTTTCGATGGATCCACAATTGTGAGGAAGAAGAATCAACATCACTTGTGGATCGGGAGCAAAGGGATTTACAAACGATATTGCATCGAACATAGCATTTGTGAACATGTCAGCAATTGTTGCGGTTTGATGCTGAACATGTTCTTGTATTTCAAGCTCGTCAACATCCTGTGAAGTATTTGAAAGATCTGTAGCTTGAGAGGATGCAATTATTGGTGTCGGTGTTGAGTCTGCTGTTGTTGTAGTTGCCGTTGGAGTCTGAAGAGCTTGAGGTGCTTGAGCAGCCGGAGCAGTTCTTGGAGCAGATGACGGTTGACCACCAATAAAATCATCATACATAGCTTCAAACAGTAAATCCAGATCACCTTCAGTTGGTTTTATGTTGTTATTGTTGACGGAGCATAAGTAAGATCGAGTCCTGAACTGATTTGTCCAGAAGTCATGCTTTGAAGCCCGGGTTTTGAACTGCTTTGTTCAAAAGCCATTGCTGAAAGCTCATCAAATGTCACATTCATTGTCTCCATGATTTTCTTTGTCCTTCGGTTGTAAACCCTGTAAGCACAGGAATCAGCAGAATAGCCAATGAAAAAGCCAATATCACCTTTTGCACCAAGCTTTCCCTATCTTCACGATCATATCTTGGGTATAACAAGAGCCCCGAATACATGTTAGAAAAGGAGATATCCGGTTTCCTGCCGATAATTGACTCGTAAGGTGTTTTTGTTAAATCGACGGTGAATGTTTGAGCGGTTTGAGTGTAGCACGCAGTAGCAATGCTTCAGCGCCATAAAGAATAACGGTCGCACAAGAGAAAAATCAAACATTGTTCTAGCAGCCTCAACTAACTCCGATTACTTTGTTCCACTACTACCTACTCCCATTTTGTTGAGGTGTTTATCGGATACAGAAGACGCTGTTGAGATGATGCCAACAACTATCAAAGTATTCTTTAAGATTTGATTTTTGAATTCTGTGCCGTTAATCGTTCTTATGAATGAATACAGGTGAACTGAAGAAGACAGTAATTCGCTCAGGAAGGTTTTAATCACTTCAGGAGCTTCATCTTTTGATTGAGAATAAAACAAAATGTACCCCAAGTGTAACGAGAGTAATCACGTCTACAATCACCAAAAACATATCGCTTCCATTTATGCTAGCAATTTCTCATTGGACCACACAAATTCCATATGAAGAAGTGTAACTTCGCCTTAGAATTTGGAACATGTTTGGGTGGGTGAGATGCCTTTTTGCTTTTTTCCTTGCTCACAGAGGACAAAGATGCTCTTTTATGATATTTGAATTTTGGGAAGACCGAGACAATGTCGTCTTTGGCAGTGTCATTGATGGTGTCACAATTGAGGTGGGATAAACGTTGATGCCATAAACAATGAAATTGGTAGAAAGATGCCGAGCCAGTGAGGCAAATTGGGGATGCAGAGGCCCATATCATGGAGATTGATGTGTAAAGGTTTGATGAACGGTTTTCCCTTGCAGGCAAATCAACACATCAAGATTTCTGACAAAACAAGAGTTCCTTCTGAAAGCAACCTTTAAATCTGAATCAACAAACTGTCCAACCGAGACAAGATTGTGGCCCAAGCCTCAACGAAATAGACCTGGTTGACAAAATATTTCCCCATTGAAGATCACCGAAACCCAATAATTGCAGCAACATATCATTTCAAAGGCGAAACGGTTTCCCAAAAACGTTTCCAGACGAAATTGATGAGAAGCTTTAGGTTCCCGGTCATATGCTTGGAGCAACCCGAGTCGACACACCATAAACAAATTTGGATAACCTGCCAAGAAAAGTAACTGGAATTTTGGAAACCTTTTGATTGAGGTTCCGAAGGTTAGAAGGTACGACATTATCACCATTAGAGCAGTCAATTGACTCTCATATTTCACTGGATGTGATTATTTTTCCTTAAATGTCAAAAAATCTTCCAGTTGGAGACCTACCTAAGGCAAAATCTAGGATTACTAGGGCTTAGGTTAAGCAAGTCTTCTCGTTGGAACCCACTTTCTTAGCTTTTAAACTTTGGCTTTTGTTCTTTTGATTTTCAGTGTTTGAAACATTTGCCTTTTGTTTCGTCCACGAGAATTTCATGTCCTTCACATAATTAAGCATACAAACATCATGATTAGCGAGTGATTAAACATGCTTACACATAGCACAAATAACTCAATTGATCAATCGAGTATCAAGCTTAACGGTTTAACCTCCGATGAAATATGTTTCTTATTATTAGAAAGCAGTAAATCCTATGGTGTTCTTCTACTTCAACTTCTTTATTCTTGTTTGCAACTACTCTTAGATGCAGAGGGGAACCCTATCATTCTTTGTATTGCTCCTAGGCTGTGGCCTTCTGGTCTTAGCATGTTGTCTAACACCTGTAGAAGATAAACCATTTGAGTCCAGAATTAACATCTTTCTTATGACAGACATGAGGTGTGTGAAACGTGATTGGAGTTGCTAAACGCTTAGCTCTAACTTTGTTAGGGACATACTTTTTCTCCCTAGAAGGCTTGAAAAGGATTAATCTAAACATTCCCTGGGTCAGATCACATTTTTTTGATATCTGTGGTTGTGTACCAGAGTTTGAAGTGACTGGTTTTTGACAAATCGTTCGTCTCATCAACTTTAGAGGAACCACGATTTTTGGATGATTTTGTATTGATGTAGATTGGAAATACATTTGGTTGTCTCACAACAAAGTTTTTTTCTACAGGTTCAAAGACGGTTTCCTCTTGGTTGATTGATTTGCTACAATTAGTATTCGTACTCGTGAACCATTTTTGTGTGTCCACTGGTACATAACTTTATCAAATAACTGGGCTCGTACTTAGCAATTCAAGATCGTATCATGTAGATTTTGTGTTGCAGAAGAGTCAATTTATTGTTTTAGTTTGAGCACGTGTCACAAATAGAGTCAAACAGGTTTTTGTATGTGTCTTAAGGTGAGCAAATTTCCTTTTCATAAATCCGAACCTAAACGCTAATTCGACATTCTTCATTTTCAAGTTTCTTAGACAAAGGATCAAGGGTATTTTGAATACACATGGAGTATCCGTACTGTACCCTGAGATCTCCCAACTGAGCTTGCAACCGTTTCGATTTTTTGTTGCATGTCAATATAACTTTATCGTACAAATTTTGTCATATTTGCATTCTCACACTGTTTTTGTACCAACTTTCCAAAGTTTAGCATATTCATTTCTCCTTTTTAAATGATACACAATTTTCAAGACGATCTTTCGTAACGGTCAAGCTCAAGTTGGAGATTGATAAATCTACAGCCGATGGATTTGCACATAGTACATAATGTCCTTGACTGAACCAAACTGCTCTCAAGAGACGCTCAATTTCATATTCCAAAGCCTTGTGCATAGCAAGAGATTCATCAGCTTCTTTTGCAAGAGATTGGAAATCTCAAACAAATTTGGCTGCTTCTTTTAAAAATTGTATTTCAAAATTTTTGAAGTCTAGAATCCCTTGGTTGATGATAGGAAAAATTTTCTTCTTTTAAAATTTTGTGAATCTCTTGATGAGCACAGACACCATTGTGGTGTATCTAAGTCAATCTATTTTGAACAACCACGTTAAAGTCACAATGGTGCTTTTTACCTCCTTAGAAATTTTCTGCAACACTTAGAGTAGTGTCATCCAAAAATTCTTCATTTGTTTTGAAATCGATTTTGTAAACAGTGGCCGTTTAGGAAGTATTTTACAACATACACCTCTTCTTGTGACTTTGGCCGTTTATAAACAAAAATCCCCGAAAGATGATAATCTTTGTGTAGTTGCCGTTTATTTCTTTGTTCAATTGTTTCATTTTTGCGACTCTCTTAGCAAGTTGGCAGTGTCTCTTCCGAATCATGCACCAACAGTAGATCATCTTTTTCAAGGAACGAACTTTGCCATTGTACAAACTTTGTTGTTTTCCCTGAGCTTGCTTGAGATAACAAGGATTTGATAACCCAAAGCCATTTTCTTCTGTGTAAAACGTAGAGTCTGCTTAGGGTGAAAGCAGTGCATCGATTGAATCGCCTGACTCCGCTAACCAAAATATTATCTAATTCGCTTTAATCTTATTCTCAAGTTGAAATTGTTTTCAAGAATCGTCTTCCATGCGTATTTTGAATCAGACTTCAACTTTTTCATTTTCTTCAAGAAGAGAAGAAAACATTGATTTTTCCGGTTGAAAGCTGGTTTAACTTAAATTTGAAAATTTCTCATTCAAAGTCGTTATTTGTTACCGAACTTAAATAAGAGCATTTTCTTTTTGTAAGACATTGTTCTTGATAAACCGAATTTTGATAACATCTTTCAAGTTTGTCATATTTTTTCTTGACTAAATTTCAAACACTTTTCCTTGATTTTTATCTAGCAAGCAGCGCGTGGTCGGAAGATCAGCATTTTGGATTGGTCTTTTATTTTCCTGATTTAACCCCCGGATTTGACCTTTTTCAAACGAGAGATCAATGTGCCAAATGATTATATAATGATTCAAAGTAAGGCAACGGTTTCATCAACAGTTTGCAAGATGTTGATCTTACTTTGTTTCCCCCCTCCTGTTCCACCCATTAATCAGAAATCAAGAAATAACATTACTATCATTCTGTTGTACTTGGTGTGGTTCAGGAATGGGCTCGAGTAGCTCAGTATACTGCTCCTCTTGAGTAAACATATTAAATATCTCATTATCATAGCAATTGTCATAGTTGTGTACCTCAGCTGATCCGTCTGAGTCATAGACGGGAGCTTTGTCAGTCTGAGTACCCGATGTCGATGCTTGCTGCAAATTAGCCATCAAAATCAGATTTGCATTAACTTCCTCAATTTCATCAAGATCTCTGCTGCAGCAGCCATACAAACAAACTCTTTCCGCTTGGAGTTGGATTCCTCCTGCTTCTTCCTTTTGAGCAATCACAACTTAGTCGTAATAAGCAGCATCCCTTCTCCTTGGTCTGACTGTGCAGTTTCTAGCAAGATGACCCAATCCTCTACATTTATAACACCTTATTTGATTACCATTATTCCCCAGTCCGCATTAACCCTCAGCCCAGCTGCTACAACATTTTCCATTCCCAATATTCGACACCAATTTGCCCTTCTGATTGACCAATATTCTGAACACCCTGATCTGAACTGCATCATTGAACAACCTGATACCCGACATTCTGTACGTGCATATACCCATTTTGATACCCAACATTCTGCCCAGCATACCTCAAACTGATTCCCACCTTACTCCAACCATTGCATTTGTCTGTCTCTGACCCATAAGTCATTACCCTGTTGAGCAATTCTGCCCGATATACGAGGGTTTGTATGAAATTCTCTGGTTGTTGTTAGGTTGGGGTTTGAGCTAGTTTAGTTTGAATGCCTTAGCCATTAGAACGAGTGCCATGTTCATTGTTGTGGGATCTGTGATGTCTTCGGGATTTGGCATTGGTTGTTGCATGTAGTTTCGGTGAATGATGGTTGTGGTTATAGTTGTTGTTGATGGTTGTGTTTGGGGCATTTAGATTACTTGGTGATGTGATCTTGGTGAAACACTGGATATTGAAATGGGTTGTGGAATTTGCCATGAGGTTGCAAGCGGATCATAGTGTTTTGCAGTCGTTATCAGCTCTTTTGATCATCAACCTCTTTGCTTGTACTTCAAAAAGACATACAAACTAAGTGTAATCCTGTCGTATGCAAGTCCTTCATATTGATGAACAATAGTACAGTGGCCGCTCCATACAGGTTGTAATTGTTTTTAGAACTTGAATTACTAGCAATCTTTTCAGGAAAGTGTTGTGATTCTCTTAAAAATCATTATCAACTTTGAGAAACGCTGATAGTAAGACTCACTCGATTCCCCATCATTGGAAGTAAACCTTTAACATTTATTAAACAACTTAGCCTTCTTTTCCTTTGAATTCCAAAAATTCAGAACTTTCATCATTTGTGCACACGGAACCAGATTTCCTGAGCAATTTCTCACTATCAACACACATAGATGTCTTCAGGGACGACCCGAGAAGAAGGTCTGAATAGCTTGATCATCTGCTTCCATCTGTTTAATTTTCTCTATTCTAAGTGAGTTCATCATCGTTTGTTCATGAATACGTTGCATAGAACAGGTACTTCGACGATCTGTATCACCTGTTCAAGGATCATTCGTCGGACATAAGACCATTTCATATGAGTTGTAGATTAACTTTCCATTTGGTCTACTCTTAGCATACCGAAGAAGACGTGATGACCATGGAACATAGTTCTCTTTGTTAAGCATAGGAGGGCGGTTTTCAGAACCGGCTGCATAAATGTCTTGTTGAGTCGACATTGTAAAAATGATGTGAAATGATAAACAAGGATCTTTAGTGGGTAAAGTGATGTGTTGTTGTTGTGGATTTGAATCAATTAACTTTCAACGGAATTTTACTCGTTCTATGATCAAAACCGAAAATGAATAACGATTTTACAGATCACTAATAACCTTGAATGATTTGATTCGATCAGCACGAAAAATTCCAAAAATACTGAAAATTGTCAATAAATTCATAAGAAATGATGTTTATTGGGCTTCGACAAATCCTTACCTGCCGAAAGGTGTTTACAAACGTGATCCGTCACGTTTTTTCTCTTCTTCGATTTGAGAGGTCACTGGCCTGTAAACGACTTACGATCAAAAGTTATGCATGTTTTAACTGAAACCAACACTTTCTTCGCATCGTTCGATCGACTCTAGTTCGGTCCCTGCGCTATCGATCGATGTCGACGCTAGAGTTCGATCCGTCGCTCGTTTCGATCGACGGCTAGTTTCGATCCGTCGCTCGTTCGATTCGACGCTATTCGCAATCCGTCGCTCGTCTCGATCGACCTAGTTCGACAAGAACCGTCGCTCGTTTCGAGTCGACGCTAGTGTCGATCCGTCGCTCGATCGATTGAAAAACGCTAGTTTCGCTCCGTCGCTAATCGTGGTCGGATCGACGCTAGTTCGTACTAACCTTCTCTCGTTCGATCAGATACACAACAACACTCGTTCGATGCTTGCAATGACCGCTCGTGTCGATCCTTATAAGGGTTTCTACTGCCGTATCGAGGTGCTAGTTCGAACCAAAAGAGATTTCACTGTTCGAGGATGGTGGCAATTTCGAACCAAAAGCAATTTCACCTCGATCGATGGTGCTAAGAAGTTCGATTGACCGAGGTTCGAGAACCAAACACCCCATACGTAATCGATCTTTAAGGTCTTCGTCTAAAATGATGCCTCGTGTTTTTTGCTTCTTTCCGACCTTGCGATTTGCACAAACAACCTCAACGAATTACAAGCACTAAACCACAAGCATTAAACCACAAGGTTCTTGTACAAAAAAATTAAATTTCGAATAGAAAAAAACAAACAACAAAAAATAAGCCGAAACAATAAAATCTAAAAAAATTTACCACAAACAAATCACATAACCCAACCTTGGCTCTTGATACCACTTGTTAGGATATCATTTCATCACCAAAACACAAAAATAAGAAAAAATAGATTTTAGAGAGAGAAAGTAAAAACAAAGAAAAATGGTTACTTGTTTCAACAAAAGAAAAATGGAAAGCAACCCACCCTCAGACCCTCCTCAAACACTTGGAGAGGGCTTTATAAATAGTTCCAAGAGTGGATATTAAGTGGAGGCTTTGTGTTGGGCAGGGCCGGTATCATAATACTAATGGCTTGGAGCCCGACAACTATGCCCAACTAGCTTAAGTAAATTCACGTAAACTAACGTTTTCCTATACAAGGCTCGGGATTGTTAATGACCATCACTTTAACTAAATTCACGGCCTAAAACAAATACATACATGACTCTTAAAGATTTCCCAAATAATATTTGTTTTAGCATCCAACTCATATTTAACTCATCATTTTTCGTCCTTCACTAATTTTCCGCTAACGCTTAGTCCAAAAGGTTAAAGGAACCAGCTAAGAGCTAACACGGCTCGATAAAATCGAAGGTCAAGAATATTATTCTTATTCTACCCAGCAGGAAAGTCAAAATTGTAACAAAACACTTATTTTATTTTTGAAATTTTTTAAATTTTTTCAGTATTTTTTTTCAAAAGTTTTGGTAAAAATAGGATTACGCGAAAACAACGGCTGCAGGCACAATCAAATCGATTGATCCCCCCCATAGTAGAACTAACCATTGTCCTTAATGTTTTTTTAGAAGGGTCTCTACGTCAATCCTAAGCCGTTTATTAAGTATGCTTAAAGATAACATTATCGAAAAGAATTTGGAAATTGGATTCCCAAAATGAAGCTGAGGATGTGAAGCTCTTGTGAACGAAGGACAAAACCACGGGCACGAGAGGCTTCAAAAATCCAGGCAATCCTGGACATATAATCACAAAACACGAAACACAAAAATGGAAGAGGCGAGCCTTATCACAACAAAAAATACTTATTCATTACTACTACTAATATTATATTAGGATAAGCATGTGTTGTCACTCACGAAGCGCACTTATTTTGATGAAAGGTCCACATGAAATCTCGAATCAATCATATCAACATTAAGATTAGAAATGAATGACATGCAAGTAAGGGAAAATTCAAATCTTTATTAAGGGGGAAAAATGAAGTTAGTACAAGGGCATCACATCAACCCTCTAATGAAGATAGAGGCTATTTATCAGGCAAGTGGGAGGGAGGCTTCCCTTCCTTATTTTCCAAACTTGTCAATACTAGTCCTAACTTTTGCTTATTAATGCTATTTCTTACTTAAAGCAAATAAACCTTATACAAGCTATATTAAACTAAAACAAAATAAAGTCTAATAAAAAATATAATAAAACCCCAAAATCCGAACAACATTTCATAAACCTAACAATCTCGATCTCCCCCCCCACCTCTAAAAGGGTCGATTATTCTGGGCGTGTAATTACTTGTTCCCTCCTTGGACCCAAGTGGTCCTTGTTTGTTCCATTCAACGTACATCTCCCATCTTCCTCTCAGTTAGATCTCGAAAATTCAATCGAACGTCCCAATCTCCTTCTCCACAACAACTTAAGAAACTCACTACTTTCATTATTTGCGAGTGTTCCATTTTGCACATATAGCCATTACTTGACATCATTATATAAATAACTCTTTAGTCCTTCACACTTCAAAAAAACAAAAAAAACACAAAGGACAAAAGCGGTCGTACTCAGTTGTTTGCATCAAAACATCAACAAACGCATATGTATCTCAGAATATTGTCTCATCACACCCTGTTCTCTTTCTTGCAATTAGTGTAAAATATTCCATGGACGGGCTTCATCAGATAAGATAGAAAACAACATCATATCTTTAATTTTTAAAAATTCCTAGGAATGTAATGTGTTGGTGCAGGTGAGATTAATGCTACTCTGTTGATAGCTTTTTCGATTGCCAAATATTTGAAAATCGTGCACTTTATTTTTTTTTTTTTTTTTTTTTTTTTATCTTTTTTTTTTTTTTTTTTTTCCCTATATCACACAATCACTGAACTGGGAACTCCTGATGAACAACTGATAGAGAAACCCGATAGGATCCAACTCTTGAGATTAGCGCATTAATTCAGGTACCTTGTATATCTCACGATCAAACATATCCAGTCTTCAAATGTTCATCTTTTTGAGGTTCATGTAGATCTGGGCGCTAGCGGTTTTGACACTATGCAATCATGTAGCCTTCATGCCGTGTACCAATCTTTGGCTATGACGGAACGTTATGTTCCATGAGCCAATTGGGTTTGGGTGGGGTGGGTAGGGGGTGGGGGGGATGGTGTTGGTTTGTTGTGGGTGGGGGGGGTTTTGGGGTGGGGTTGGTGGTGTGTGGGGTTGAGCATATTTTGGTGGGGGGGTGGGGGAGTGGGTGGCCCACTATGTCTTGTAGAGACTTGAACGTTCTTGAGAGATTTTGAATACTGATCCTCTTCCTTTCTCTTTTTCCTTCTGTCTTCCAGTTCTTTCTTTTTCTGTCTTTCTCTTTCTGTCATCCTTTGTAGAAAGATCATCGCATGAGGATATGCTATCCAGTTTATCCTCAACACCTACATCTCTTGCATAGATTAAACTTTCTTTATACAACTTATTAACCATCTAGGGAAGTCTGTTCTTCAATATCATCTCATTGAAGACAATTGCTGAAATTTATTGAAGGTGACAAGACGATCTTCTTCAACCTGAATTTCCTTTCTCAAGTACAAAAGGTCTTGATTGATCAGAGATAGTTTGATCATCAGGATCTCCTTTGACAGCTTTGAACTAATGGTGTGGATCTTCGTGGATTGGAGAGACAAGAAATCCTTTCTGCGTTTTCCCAAACCAATGTCACTTTGCAAGAAATTCTACATCTGATCAATGTGAAACTGATTTTCATCTCCTGAAGTACATCTTTGTCTTAGCCATTCCATCTGCCATCGTCTTCAACTTAGCTCATAATGTTAAAGATACTCTTCCGATGATGTCTTGTGTTACTTGCTTATTGGACATCTCAGGAAGCAAAAGAATTAGTCCCAGAAATCAAATTCTTCATCTCGTTTCTTGATTACCTGAAGTAGAAGGACCTCGTTCCTCTTTATTGACTTGTCCAGATGATGACTCTCCAGACACATACACTTTATACTCAGATGTCTTCTGCCACTTTGCAATATTCTCCCCCTTAGGAGGAGCATCATCAAGGATCGTCCAGATCTCTTGTCGAAGGCAGAATTATCGTACAAGCAGTTTGTGGTACCTGATCTTCTCAAATTTCATCTGAGAGCCAACCATATTGCTAATGTCTTGTTGTTGTAACAAAGAACACCTCATAGCAAGGGACAATTGATATCGTTTGTTCTGGAACAGAGGATGAATTGAACTTGTGCCGGATGAACATGAAAGAATATGACCTCAACATATAACTGCGTATACAGATGCATCAATAAAGAAGGAATACCATTATCAATTGCATTTTGAATCTGTGATGATATATGTGCCTGCATACGCCCACGTTCTTGCAAGATAGCTTTAGAGATTAATCTTTCCGTCTCTTCTTTAGTTGTTTTCCTTTCTAGAATCAATCCTTCCGCAAGATACACAGGGACTTGATCTCGAACTTGCGCAGGAACTTCCTTCTTAACTTGCTCCGTTACTTTCTCTTTCACCAACGAGGGTAGTGATTGGCAGTTTTATATACGCAAAAATAAAATATATAATATAATACCAAAAGAGCAATTAAGAACTTTCCTAAAGTCTCCTTTAAGAAAAATTCACTCTCAAATATATATATATAATATATTATATACGTATGTTTTTCGGAAAGTATGATTTCCCGGGTCGTTTTTCCAACGATTTGAGAAATTGAAACCTCGCTTGATATTGGATATTGATTTGAATGGGTTCGGAGATTGATTTGGTTTTCTATAACTGCTAATTAAAAGCACAATTAAAATAAGCAAATAAAAACAATTAAAGCACAAAAACAATTAACGGGATAAATAAAACGCGACTAAAAAGCAATTAAGGTAAAACTAACTCCTAAAAATGCAAACTAAATTTCTAAACCTAAAGTAGGACAAAAGAAAATTTTAAGAAAAAGAAAAATATTTTTTTGAATATTTTTGAATTTATTATGAATTAAAAACTAATTTAATCTAATTAAATCCTAAAAAAATAGCAAATTAAGTCCTAAAAATTTAGAAAAATAATTTTTAAACTTAGAAAAGTCTAAAATAACATAAAAACTTAGAAAACTATTTTTAACTATTTTTAAAATTAAAATCCTATTTTTAAAATTAAAATTAAAAGCCTAAAAATGAAAATAAAAATCTAAAAGAGGTGAAAATGATTTTAATGATTGTAAAACTAAAACTAATTTTTCTAAATCTAAAAACTATTTTTTTTATTTTCTGAAACTTTTTTCTATTTTTTAATGATTTTTCAATTTTTAAACCTACGAAAAATCCTAGAAAATTATAAAATAAAGGGAAAAATGGAAAATGTCAAAGAAAGTGTAAAAATGAACAAAGAACCTAGGAAAAATATTACCAAATCCCCAGCTTAAAGAATAAGCTCTAAATAAGCTTGTATAAGCTACGGCTTATAAATAAAAAGGAAATTTAAAACGTGTACAAGTATTAGATTGTGCAAGACATGGTTGGATGAGCTATTGAAGCACAATGGTAAAACGTATGCACTATAAGCAAGAGGTCTTGGGTTCGAGGTCTGGCAACCCCACTTTTTGCTATTTTTTTATTTTTCACTTTTTACAAAAACTAAATGCTGGAATTTAAAGAAGACACGTTTTTAAGCATTTTTTATAAATGGAACATAAGCTGAAAGTCTAAGATAAGCTTTTTTAAAAGCTTATGAAATCAGCAGGTCAGTGAGTGGGCTACTAAGCTCACTTTTACTTATTTCCACTAAAGAACTTGTAAAAAAGCCTCAAAATTAACTTAACTGAAAAGCAAAAGATGTTCTAAACGCCTTAAGATGTGCTTAATCTAGAAATGAAAACTTATAAACTAAAAACTACTGAATTCTACTGAATTTTAAAGCAAGCTATAAACTCCATAAAAAAAAAAAAAAAAAAAAAAAAAACAAAAAAAAAAAAAAAAAACAAAAAAAAGAAAAAAAAAAAAAGAAAATGACTCAAAAAGCCAAAAATTAAAGTAATGTCAAAAAGCTCATAAGCTAAACCAACCTTAAGCTTTTGAAAACTAGAAAATCAACTATTAAGCTATTGAACTAAATGATAAAACCCTATCCTATAAGCTAGAGATTTGAATTTAAAAGCTACTTTCTATCACTTACTGTTTTTTGGCTTTTTTGGCTTTTTGAAATCTTTTAAAACTAAATGTACCTAAGGAAATGAGCTATAAATTGGAGACTAAAGCTTAATCTATCTAAAGCTATATCTAAACTAAGAGCAAACTGAATTTTTTAAAACCTAAACCTAAGTTTCCTAGCTAAAATGAAACCTAATAATGACAGCAGTAGTAAGTTACCACTACGTATGGCAAATGTGCAAGCCGAAGCACAATACAGGCACCTAAAGAGTTAAACCTGCACCTTAACACTCTTATTGAGTGTGCAAAAACACAAAACAGTAATAACCAAGCTTGTATGGCTTTGGTTTCAAATTGCACAAGCAAAGACAAAGGGAAAAAAGTCCCCTGGTGTTAGATGAACATATAAGCCTCAAAATTGATTATAAGCCATAAACAAATGACTCAAAATAACCTCAAAACCTAAATCAAATATGCTGATTCAACTAACCAAAAAGAAATCTCAAAGTTCACTTGACTTTTTGAGGTCAAACCTAGCTAAACCAAACACTCCTTTTAGAATTGACAGTTTTTTGAAATAGCTTTTGATTTTGAAAACTTGCTTACAAGTCCTAATTACCAGACGAGAAACAACTTATGACTAACTTATCAACATAATTCAGCAACCTACTTAAGCTAAATCTAAGAATTTAGGCTAAGCTTACTAATTTTTTGGTTTTTTATAGAATAAATTTTTTTATTACAGCAATGAAAATAACTAAATCTATAACACTTAACAAAACAGATAATCTATCACACTTAATAAGCTAGAATAAAGGTAAATAAGCACTAATAAGCAAATAGATTAAGCTATTAAACAAATCTACACTATTAAGCATAAATTGAACTAAATTTTAAAGAACTTAAGAAATTAATTAAAGACTTACTTTAAGCTTCAGCTAAACAAAAGCTAAGGCTCAATTGAGCTTAATCAACAGCTCTGGCTTATTAGCAATAAGCCAGTATAAGTCCTTGAGAGCCCTTCCTTAACTGCTCTCCTTCCAAAAAGCTCAATAAGTCCAAAAGCAAAGGTAAATAGGATTAACTGATTTTATGATTTAAATACTTATTAAAACTGAATTAAACAAGCCCAATCACTAGCTTATAGACTAGTGAGAGCTGAAAATGAGCTTATTATTAGCTTATGAGTCATACACAAATACTATGATGTAAATTGAGAGCTTATGACTAAGGATTAATAAGAAAAAGTATATTTCATTAACTGAAAAGAGTGATTACATAACTTGAAAGAGATTACAACTGAATTCAAAGGAAAATTACAATAAGCTATTTAAAATCTACAAGACAACTAGGTGAAGAAAAATAAGAACAAGGAAAGAGAGAATGCAATGTTGTAAGGAGTGAGGGCTATTATAGCCATAAGCTGAACATTCTAGCCTTCCTTGCTGCCCACTCACTCATTTTGATCTTGTCCCTACAAATCTTCAATCATTGGATCTCTCCTTTTAGCCGTTTATCGACATATTTGCACACACGATTGCCAAAGCTTCATTCCTTTGATGTGACAGTTGTGCTTAGTTTTGTGAGAGTAAGTAATGAAAAAACCATCATCCTTGTCTTCATTCCCACATGCCACGTTTTGATTCCTTTGCTAAGTGAGCTAATGAAGGCATAGAGATGACTGATTTGACCCTGCCATCATGTTATAGACTCCATGAATTGTCCTTTTTAGCCTCCAATTAAGAAAACCCCCTTGATTTTGACTTATGAGTGAAAATGGGAAGACGATGAACAGTAATATGTTCTTCGCGCCTTTTTTAAACTGTAAATGGGGTAATTTGTTTTAAACTTTGGGCAAATGGCTAAATTGGGTCCCCTCTCTTTGTTATTGAAGTAAGTTAGGCTAAAATGACTTTGAATATTGGCAAAAGGTCCCTGTGGTTTTTGAAAAAAGGGAATTGGGATATGTAATGGCTTATAATTTGGGCTTTTGGATCCGGTAGGGGTATTTAAGGGTTTAAGGCCCATTTTAAGGTTTAAGGGACAATTTGTAAACTTTTGAAACTAAGGGTTGATTTGAAACATTTTAGGGTTTTGTCTTCTAGTGAGTTGACTTTGTTGACCCATAGTTGACTGAGAATTGACTTTCTTTGACTTTTTGACCACTTTTGACTGAAGCTTGACTTTTTCTGGCTTTGGCTTTGAATCTTTGGCTTCTCTTGTGCTCTTTCGTTTCTCGTGTCCGTGTTTGTCCGTTTTTGGCGGTTTTCTTGTGATTTTTGATATATCCGTACCTGCACACACAAAACATAAAAACAAGCATATCTTTGCCATTTTTAGTCTGTTTTGGGTTTAATTGGGCTATTTTAGGTATAAACAGATATGTGTATTTTACACTTATCAAAATTCCCCAAACTAAACGATTGCGTGTCCTCACGCAATATCACATGCCTTATAACCAAATACCTCAAAACTTCCCCAAACTAAACCTTTGAAAAGTAGCAAAGATTTTTGTTGAGAGAGCTAAGAGATCACAAGTTATAAACACCGAATTCCCTTTGTCACAATTTTTTTTATGTTTTTTTATATTTTTTCTTATAGACTATCTAACTAAAAACTATTCTTGTGTTGACCATAATGTATTGGTTTTCAAGTACCTTAGTGGTAATTTTTAGATCATGGAACAAAAAGCACTTGAAAGTGTCTTAAAAGATAACTTCATCATTCCTGATTTTTACTTTTCCCATACTAAGCTTAAAATAATAATAGACATTGTTTAAGTACGAAGCTAATAGCTAAGGACATACTTATAATTTCAACCTTGTGAATTTCTCTTCCCGACATATATCATTATTTAGAGTTGTGTTTTTAAATTAATTTAAACCATTAAATCCACAAATTTTAGATAGTTAAATCCTACCAAGCTTTACACATGGCCTTTTAGGGATAATATGTTAATCACTTAGTAAGATCACAACTCAAAGCAAACAAAAACCTCCTTATCCTAAGACATCGTTGGTTTCACTTGCCCAAAATTAATCTTACTTCTCTAGCCACCCACGTTACATACGGGTAAGTGCAAAGGCTTCACACCCCAATCCGGAGAATACTAATCGAGACGCATGAAACTGTCCGATGAAATAAAGCCTGTAACTTTTTCAAACGTTATTCAAAAGAATACCTTGGTTTTAGGAAATGGAAAACTTTTACTATTTATGTTCTAACTTGCATCATTATAATTATTATTTACTTATTAATGCTTGGAACTGGTACTCAGTGGGGTAGTGGTGTATAAGGGGGTTCGGGTGCACTTTTCTTTCGACGACACATCGGCCACGCCTCCGACAAGAGCTCGTGTACTTATTATGATACCAACCCTAAATATACATCCTCCACCCTTTCTTTCGATATCACATCGGGAGCGAACCGACAAATGCCCATGTACTTTATTGCGATGGAGGTGTATAATTAATTATT
The DNA here is from genome assembly GCA_026074375.1 of Tanacetum coccineum. Lineage (NCBI taxonomy): Eukaryota > Viridiplantae > Streptophyta > Magnoliopsida > Asterales > Asteraceae > Tanacetum > Tanacetum coccineum. The sequence continues at coordinate 15,226 of BQNB010018711.1, read as the reverse complement.
AACACTTAAGGAGTTATAACTTGCATCTTTTTATTCTCAACTTATATTTTTTTTTTTTTCTTTCATCATATATTTTTTATAAATATATTTTTTAATTAATTATTATTCAACACATTATTTTGGGCAAATAGAAAGAATTCGTTTTAAAAAAACAAAGTATATGCTTAACGCAAAAGTTCTTATTTACAAATGATAGCCTATTAATCATCGATAAGCTTTTTTCTCTAATATGTCTGATTATCTTTTAAGAGTAAAACGTCTAATTTTGTAAAAATTAAGGAGGACACGAAAATTAATCATTTTAAAAAACTTCGGGAAGAAAAACCACAAGTTAATCTTATAACCATTTAGTTTTTCAAATAAACCTTGTTTAGCATCCTAACTCGTAAATCAACACTATCAACTCTAATTCTTTGCAATATAAAAATCTCTAATAAAGAAAGTCGGCAAATACTTAGCCTATATAAAATCCCACACGGGCATATTTAAAATCTACTTGAGATTAGCACAATTTTCATTTACTAAATGATTTCAAGTCTAGCATTTTTAAAGTCGACATGAACGAGCATAAAGCTATCATCATTAATTGTTAAGGGAGAAAGCTAGAACTCAACACGTTCGATCGGGTCAAAAATTACTTCTTATTCTTACCAATGGAAAACCTACATTCATGTCTAAACATTTTTTTTATTATTATTTTTTAACTACTAATATATTTTTTCCTTTTTTTTCATTTTTTCCTACAAATAAAAACTTAAAAATTTAAATTTTTTGCTATTTTTGCGGGAAAACGGGTACGTGAGAACAAAACAATAAGCAGGCAACATCAAATCGATAGATTCCCTCCCCAAACTAAAACGAAACATTGTCCTCAATGTTTAAAGGCGGGTCTCTACGTAAATCTAAGCCGTTTATGAATTATGTAAAGATAGACGTTAATCGATAAGATGAAAGGACATCGGATCTCCCCAAACTAATTTCAAACAAAGGATAGGAAGCTCGAGTGAAACGGAACATAACATCGAACACGAGAGGCTTTAGAAATTGTTGGTTCAATCCTACAAAAATCACAAGTACAAACAACAAACAACAAACAACGAAAGATCGGAAGAGGATAGCCTCAACACATCACAACAGCTAATTCAGAACAACAAAGTCAGGGACAACATTGGGTGTGTAAGTCTTCCTCCAAAATAATGTTCACTCGGACATTTACTTTGAAATTCAGACCATCAGGTTGAGATAATTCAATGGTTCCGTATGGAAAAACTTGAGCGATAGTGAAAGGTCCCGACCAACGAGTTTTAAGCTTTCCGGAGAATATCTTTTTAAAACAGAGTTGAAGTGAGTAAAACTTGATTCACGCAACATTGAAATTCGATTCTGGATCTTTGAGTCGTGAAGCATCTCGTCCTCTCCTTGTAAATCAATGAATTCTCATAAGCTTGATCTCGAAGCTCGTTAAGTTCATTTAGTTGCAGCTTCCGATGATCACCCGCGGTTTTAAGATCGAAATTTACTTGTTTAAGAGCCCATAAGCTTGTTCCAATCGACCGTAAATGACAAGACCTACCATAAACAGCTTATAGGTGTGCATCCGATTCGTGTTTTGAAAGGCGGTTCGAATGCCAACAAAGCATCGTCTAGCTTGTCAAACATTAAGAACGGTTTTCTCCTACCGTCCCTTTTAAGAAATACGTTTAAGGACCACGATTTGAACCTCAACTTGACCACTCGTTTGAGGTGGGGTAAGCGGTAGCTAAACGATGTGTAACTCCATATTTAGACATCACTTTGGCAAATTGATCATTACAAAAGTGGGTCCCACGATCGCTAATTATAGCTCTCGGTGTTCCAAATCGGGCAAAAAGAGACTTTAAAAATTTCACAACTACACGAGCATCGTTTGTGGGGAGCGCCTTTGCTTCAACCCATTTCGAAAGATAGTCGACTGCTACAAGGATATACTTATTCCCTTTGGATGACGGAAAAGGTCCATAAAATCATACCACCATAATCGAAGATTTCACAAAACTTGGATAAGTTTTGAGGGGCATTCTTTATCACGTGAAGAAGATTTTGCCTGTCGTTGCACATATCATAAAATTTTGATCATCAAATGAGCATCTCGTAAATATGTGGGCCAAAAGAAACCGGCATCAAATACTTTTCGAGCGGTGAGATTGGCACTATGATGGCCCCCGGTGGGTCCTTCATGACAAGCCTTGAGGATTTCAAGAGCTTCGTGTCCATGTACACACCTACGAATGATTTGATCCGCACATATACGAAAGAGGTAGGGATCATCCCAGAAATAATGTTTTACGTCTTTGAAAAATTTCCTCTATGTATGAGTTGACATACCTTTATGATAAATAACCCCGCATGGTAGTTTGCAAAACTCGCAAACCAAGGGTACTTCCAATTGATATAACTCCCAATAGTTTCTAAAGGAATTATGTTTTGTTAATTTCTTATGTTTTCCAGAAACATCTTTGTGAGGATCTCGAGGTCTTGACCAAATGATCGGCGGCTAGATTTTCACTTCCTTTCTTGTCACGAATGATGATATCGAACTCTTGTAAAAGTAACACCCATCCAAGCAACCTTGGTTTGGCATCTTGTTTGTTCATGAGGTATTTCAAAGCAGAGTGGTCGGTATAAACAATTATTTTAGATAAGACAAGATATGGCCGAAACTTTTCAAAAGCATACACTACGGCGAGCATTTCCTTCTCCGTTGTAGTGTAATGAATTTGAGCTTCAGTCATTGTCTTACTAGCATAATGAATTTGTTGAAAATGCTTCGTCTTACGTTGTCCAAGAACCGCACCAATCGCAAAAATTCGCTCGCATTACACATTAAATCGAAAGGTAGGTTCCAAATCCTGGGACAACAAGATCCGAGCTCGTAAGCTTTCTTAAGGCTTTTCCGAAAGCATTGATACAATCTTGAGAAATACAAACGGTGTTTCTTTTTCGAGAAGGGAGTTATTGTCTAGAAATCTTGGAAAAGTCTTTGAATGAAACGACGGAAAATCCGCCGTAAAAAAAAACCTAAGAAACTTCTAACTCCTTTGATGGTAGTCGGATGAGGGAGTTTAGCAATAACGTCAATTTTTGCTCGGTCGACCTCAATTCCGGACTTTGATATCTTATGACCTAAAACAATTCCTTCTTTACACATGAAATGACATTTTTCCCAATTAAGAACCTAGATTTGTTGGTCTTCGCATCTTTTACATTCGTTCGAAGGAGTAGAAAGACATGAATCAAAACTATATCCGAAAATGGAAAAATCATCCATAAACACCTCCATCGTTTTCTCGATCATGTCATGAAAAATCACCATCATACAACGTTGAAAAGTTCCGGGTGCATTACATAATCCGAATGGCATACGTCTATAAGCAAAAGTTCTGTAAGGGCACGTAAAAGTCATTTTCTCTTGATCTTGAGGATCAATGGGAATTTGGAAATACCCCGAAAAACCATCTAAAAAACAATAAAATTCGTTGCCTGGCAAACTGTCTAGCAGTTGATCCAGAAACGGGAGAGGAAATGATCGTTACAGTTGCTTCGTTAAGCTTCCTATAACGAGTACATACTCTCCATCCTGGTAACTAGACGTGTCGGAATTAAATCATTTCTCTTCATTTGCAACGACGGTCCATTCCTCCTTTTTTAAGGGACACAATGGATTGACTAACCATCGTGGCTTCGAGATCGTGTAAACTCATTCCGGCATCAGAAGTTTAATCACCTACTTCTAATGACTTTCATGAATTTTTGGGTTCATCCGTCTTTGACTTTGCACCGATGGTTTACAATCGTCTTCCATCAAATCTATTGAGTACAAAAAACAAGGTCGATACCTTGATATCGGTTATTTTTTCCAGCAATTACACGTTTATGAGATTTTAAGAACATTAATGAGAGCATTTTTTTGATCGTTTTTTAAACCGTTTGCTAGATAATGGGTACTTATCGTTCTTCCAAATAAGCATATTCTAAATGAAGATGGTAAGTCCCTTTAATTCCAATTTCGGAGGCTCTTCATTGAAGATTTAGCCCGGTAACTTCACTTTGTTAAGTCCATCAAAAAAAAAAAGGGTAAGTTGAAACGGGTCATCATTTAACAATTGTTCAAGCACATAAATGTCTTCTTCCGGATCACAATCATCATGATCACTTTCCAAAGAAATTGATTTGTCATAAAGATAAGCATCAATTTCTTCCAAAGTAAATTCGGAAGTAAACGGCTCGGACGACGAAGTGGGATTGCCACTTGAAAAATCATCACTAGGAAATCCTAACAATTTTGGAGCATACTTGGTATATGCTTAATTACACATACCTTTTTCCATAAAAAAACAGACTTAAATGACCAAAAACAGACAAAAAACTGCCAATATATGTTTGTTTTTCATTTGTGTTGTGCAAGAAACGGATGGAAAAGTGTGGGAAGACAAAGCCAAATCAAAGCCAAAAGTCAAACATATCAAAAAGTCATCAGAAAAGTCAAAACAGTCAAAGTCAAAGTCAACCCCGACAAAATCAGAGTCAACTCCGAGAAACTGAATCAAAAAAGAATATAACTTGAGGGACTAAATTTGCCAATTCCCAAAGTTATATTACAAGTAGAAAGAAGACAAGGGCTGATTTTGCATTTTTCTTAAATATAACTCTAGGGGCTGAACTTGCCAAGCCCCTAAAGTTGTATTAACCAAAGGACTGTTTTTGAAAATAGAGTTATAAGGTTGAGGGGGCATTTCTGCCAAACCCTCAACCTTGTACCACACAAGGACTTCTTTTGCAACAAGAGTATACAAGTTTAAGGGCCTTATTTGCCAAATCTCAAAACTCTTCCCCTGCTTATACTAACAAACAGAGTATATACTCTTTCCCTCTCAAAGCTCAAAACCCAAGTACTATTCACGAGTCTCCTTCCTCCCTCTTACCCTGCAACACCAAAACCACTCATGGGTAAAACCCACCCCCCTCCTCCACTACGAAACCTCAGTCACATGTTGCCATGACACCTTGGCAATCCTTAACTTTTTCAAAGATAAAGAAGATTCAAGGGCTGTGATGGATTGCAAAGAAGCACAATTATCTTGGATGGCTCGGATTGATTTTTGAAGACACTCACACAACAAACACAGCTGCTGAACCTCTCACAAAAGAAACACACAAGCAAGGAATGAAGACTTAGCTTATTTTAGTATAAATAGGGCTCAAATGTAAGCCCCAGGGGATCATCTTTTTCTTTCAGCTTATTTTTTTTCAGTCACTCGTAGTTTATTATCAGTTATTTTCCAAGTCTTGTAATCTTTAAGTTTAATGAAAAGTTGAAGCATTTTTAGTAATATTGCCCTGTTTTTTTAATCCTTGGTACTTGTTATAAAAGGTGATAATAAAGCTCAAAAAGCCTTATAAGCTTCTCAATTCTAAGCAATGGACTCTTTTAAGCTTTGTGTTGTCTTAAGTTCTTAATTCTCACAAAAATATAAAAAAAATACACAATAAAGAATCTTCAAGAATCAAGGAGTCATGTAAAATATTTGGATCCTTGGTTTTAGTGCTTATATTGGTAAGCTATAGGGTGATAAGGAACTGATTTAGGAAGCTTATCGTTCGAAACAAAGCATGTGGACCTTTGTATGTCAACAAAATTCATTTTCATGCCATTTTATGCACTTGCTTATTTTTTTCTTATTATTGCTTATTTATGCCTTATTAATGCTTATTTGTTCTTACTTATGTTTATTTGATCAAGTTTTATGCAAGTCATGCTTTGTTTTTGCTTATTTTCAAGTTTTTGCTAAAAATTGTCTTTAAATCATCTCTAATAGCATAAATATGTTTTGGTGTTGTTCTTGCTTAATCATGGATTAGAGTTGCTTATTGGATCTATTTAATGTCCAATATCTGGTATTAAGGGTTCGTGAACTAATTTTGTGATTTAGAAGCTTAATTTGGTTTAAAAGTTACTTAAGGGGGCGTTTGGGTTAACCACTGTTTTTGGTATAAATCATGTTTTGGTCATTCAAAGTCCACAAATCCAATTTCAAATCATTAAATATCATGTTTTAAGTCAAGTTAAGAAGTTGATTTAAGTCTTCCCGAGGATTTTCATGTTTCTGTAACTAGGGAGTTGAATATGTGGACTTTTTATGATTTTAGTGCATAATCTTCGATTTTAAGTTTGAGTAATGTTTAAGAGTTGTTTTGAATTCATTTTAGTCATATTTATGCATGCAATATCTGGTATTAAAGTTTGGTTTATTAGTTTATCAAATACAAGTTTTTTTTACAAAATTTGTCATAGTGCATTTTTTGTTCAGTTTTAAAAAAAGTCCGATTTTAATCTCAATTTTAAGTTAGTTAATGATTGTTTTGGAGTCTGATTTTCATAGTATAAGTAGTTTGTAGTATATATTTTATCTGTTTTAACTTATTTTGTACTTTCAGCTTATTTTACTAGCTTATTTAGGGCTGAAAAAGCCACTTTGTCTTTTTAAAAAAAACTATTAATTTAGCATTTTGTCCCAGTTTTAAATGCTCTTTTCCAGCTTGCATAATTTCAGTTCATAAAAAGTGATAGTTTATAAAAAAAAATGCTTATTTTATGTAATATCCTTAAGAATAGTGAAAAGATAATGAAAAAAAAAAATACTGTAAGCAGCAGCCTTATTGCACCATAGCTGCTGATTTCGTACCATTTTAGGAGCTTTAGCATCTTAGGAGCTTATTTTCAGTATTTAACTTATTTAGGATTAGGGTAAGAAGGCTAGATAAAAGGTTTTCAAAGTTTTGCTTATTTCAGTAGCTTATTTTAGGTCTAAAAGTGCTCACTTTCAAAAAAATCCAAAAAATAGTAGTGTAGTCATTTGTGCTTATTGTGCTTATTTCAGTGGCTTATTTAAAAAAGTGAATAGGTGGGCTTAATAAGGACTCATTAGTGAGCTTATTTCCAAAAGCCCACTTTTCAGTTTGGCTTATTGGTGATTTTAGCTTATTTTCATTTTGGCTTATTTAGAGAAATTTTGGAGTTTACCACTTTTGATGCAAATTTGAGTTAAGTTAAAGTGTTTGTTTGGAAAAAACTTTTGAAATGGATTAAGCACATTATAAGCATTCCAAAACATCATTTCTTTTTGAATTTGGTCTTAATTTGAGCTTAAACTTCGCAAAATACCAAAAACCAAAATTTTAAGCAACTTTCTGAGGCAACAGCTATTAAGCCCTTTATGGCTTATGAGTGCCTTACTTTTATAAGTGCCTTGTTAAAGTAGCTTAAAACATGTCATGAACCACTTGTGTTTTGCGTTTTGACTAAAAACGACTTTTTAAAATCAGCAAAAATTTGGGGACTGGACATAAAAATCGGGATTGGGGTCAGGGAAGGAATAAAAAATTTAATTTTGGCCTTTTCACAAATAGTCCCTGTCGTTAGTCCCATGTTAGTCCTTGTTAGTTTTTATTTAAATATTAGTTAGATTTAGTTTTAATTAGTTTTAATTAAGCTTTAACCATTAGATAAATTTGGGGCTTTAATTTTGTTAAGTTTCCTGCACTTTTTCCTCGCACTTAGGTAATTTTTATAAAAATTTTTAGGTTAATAAATTAGCTCTAAGGATTATTTTTAAGTTTTTTTAATCATTTTAAATCTTTAAAAAATCATAAAAAATAAAAATATTAATCAAAAAATATAAATCTTTTTCATAAATTATTGTAGGAAAAATTAAAAGTTTCGTAGGTTCATTTTTTCAAAAATTTACTTTTTAAAGAACAGTATCGTTCCCAATTCCTTGTCTGACTCGTTTTAGGTCAAACGTCCCCCGTTTTCAGTCTAGTTTTTTTTTTAACCTTTGTTATTTTGTCATTAGAATCTATTTAGCTTTCAAATTTGTTCTAGTTTAATTCACAAAATTTAGGTTAATTAACCCTCGTTTTTCATGCCCTTTTTTTAGTTTTAATTTATATATCTTTCATTTTTAGGTTTTATTAATCGTTTTTTGCATATTTAACTTGTAGAAATAGAAAACAAATCATAATCTGTAATATTCAAACATCGTCAAAAACTACGTTTTCCTATACAAGGCTCGGGATTGTTTAATGACCATCACTTTACTAAATATCACGGCTAACATATTGCTCTTGTTGATTTTTAGACTTATATATATTTTATATTTTATCATATATTATATATTTAGTATAAAATTCTCCGATCAATTTTTGGCGCCGTTGCCGGGGAGGCTGTGAAAACGATTATCGTTACGTTTGACAATTTGTGTTTGAATTTGTGAATATTCTCTTCTATTTTTATAAAAATATAAAAAACACAAAAATATTTTTCATTTTCTTTTATTAGTATAATTATCATATAAAAGCAAAAGAAAAACCAAAAATATAAAAACATTGTCCATAAAAATAAAATTCACAAATTGGTAAAAATACCAAAATATAATATTCTCAATTGAGGTATTATCATAATAAATTCCGGTGAACTTGTTGGTTCCCAACTCGAACAAAAGATTTAAAAATTTGCCTTTTGTGTCACTTGCGAGGTACGGCTCACCTTTGAAAGTTAAACAAACTGTAAGAGGGGTATAAGGAGGGTTGTTCCAACGAACTACGACCCGAAAGGAGAAATAAGCTTCGCGCTATCCCTCTCCTCCGCTCCTTTGTGAGTTTTTCTTTCGAAGAGCTACCGTGAAGCTTGCTGATTATCAGGTTTAAGTTGTCTTATCATTTTGTCCGTTAAAATAAATTGTGAATTAATGGAAAAACCAAAAATAATCTTCTTTTTCTTCGTATTATTTAATTCTTTTCTTATCCATCTTTCTGTTTAATTCTTATGACGTCATTCGATTATCGTTTGAATCCGATTTACGCGATTAAAGAATGCTTCGTTTGTTGAATCACAATTCTTTGGAGAAACAAATAAACAAAACAATAAACTTTTCAATCCTCCCATAGTTACGATGGCCGATAATCGAACTATGGCGCAATTACTCGAAGCACCCACCGAGGGTTACGAGGATGCGATCATTGTTCCCGAAATTACCGCAAACAACTTTGAGATCAAGCATGGTCTACTTAATCTTGTTCAAAACAAGCAATTTTTTGGACATGATAAAGAAGACCCACATGCTCACATCCGATATTTCAACAAGATCACTTCTACGATGAAGTTCCCAAACGTCCCGAGTACGTCGGTTAAGCTTATGCTTTTCCCATTTTCCCTCGAGGGAGCCGCCCGGATTTGGCTTGAAAAAGAGCCCCCTCGATCGATTCTTACATGGGATGATCTTGTTTCGAAATTCATTAACAAATTCTTCCCTCCCTCTAAAACAACAAATCTTCGAAATGAAATCACGAGATTTCAATAAAAATTTGATGAAACGTTTTATGAGGCATGTGACCGATTCAATGATCTTCTATAGGGGGACCCGCATCATGGGTTTTTTCAGGGATTGCATCAAAACTCGATACATTCTTAATGCCCTAAATTCGACTGATCAAGATTTTGACTACGCTGCGGGTGGTATAACTTTCTGGATAAAATGCCTCGAGAATGCCTAAAAATCATCCGTGATGAAGCAATGTCACAAAAGGTCGTCAATCACGATTGCATGGGCCATTGTTTCCAAAGTGAGTACGAGCTCTTCCACCCCAGCAGTTTCATCCGATGTCGCTGAGCTGAAAGATATGGTTAGCGCTTTGATTCTCGATAAGAATAACCAAACTCCAGCTCCCGCTCTTGTAAAAGCAGTTGAGCAAAGTTGTGTAACTTGCGGGGGTGGTCATTCTTACCAAAATTGTCCAGCCACCGATGACAACATTTATTGTGACAATATCCAAGAATACGTGTCACAAGCCGCCGCAGTTAACTACAACCAAGGGAATGCCAGTTACCGACCTCAGATGGTTGCAAACCAAATTCGACCTCCCGGTTTTCCTCCTATGTTAATCCATCGCAAAACAACCATAATTGGAGGGGATCAATTTCAAATAATAATCGTTTTAATGGGAACAATTTTTACCAAATTAGGGGTATTAATTTCAATACAAGGACAAGTTTACAAACCCAGATTAATCAACCCCCCGACTTTTCAAGCTCAACCTACCAAAACTCCAGTTCCTTAGCACAGGTGTGTCTAAGCCCGATTTTTGATAATACGTTAAAGTAATGACGCGCGTTATGCAAAATATGCAAAATCAATGGCAATATAAACGACCCCCTGAATACCAAATTAGTAAATAGTAATACCGCTTCTACTTCGGGCTCGGGTTCTCTTCCAAGCAACACCATTGCTAACCCAAAAGGTGATGTGAAAGCAATCACTACCCGAAGCGGGTGTTTCTCTATAATGGACCTCCAAGAATTTCTTCTTTCCTCCTAAAGGATGGAAAATGAACCCGAGGTAAAAAAGATGCGGTGCAACAAGCACGTAAACGTCCAAACCTCAGGTGGTACCAAAATGATAACAATTGGTGAGACCGTTGTTGCTTCAAAGACTAATACCAATCCCTTGCCATTTCCTTCAGGGGCAACAAGAGAAGATCCGTGATAAAAGATGATCTTCTAGCTTCAAAATTTTTTGGAGATTTTTCGGATATCCATTTCGAGGCTAAACGTTCGCGGACGCTTCCTGCACAATTGTACAATTTGCACCAATGTTAGAAAAGCTCCTCATTGACAAAGATAAGATGATTGAGTTGACACAGACACGAGGTTAATACAAGAAAAAATTGCTCGACGGTTTATCTAAAAAGATTCCCAAAAAAATTGGAGTCCCCGGTAGTTTTCTATATACCGTGTGTGACTTTCCGGAGATGATTTGAATGCTTAGCCTTGGACGATTTTTTCTTTGGGGTGCAAGCATCAACCTATTGCCTTCTCTATTTGGAAAGAACTAAGTCTCCCAACTTTGACCAAAACCCGAATTGATACTTGAAATCTTAAGATACCGAAAATTTTACTCCAACCGGGCCATCGCCGATGGATGTTTTCGTGAAAGTGGTACGTTCTTCTTTCCTGCCGAGTTGTGGTGTTGATTACTATTGCCGATCCTCGGGTTCCCCTAATCTTAGGAAGACCTTTCTTCAGGACGGCACGTGCCTTGATCGACGTTCACGGTGAACAATGATGACCAATCTGTGACCTTCAAAGTTGGTGATTGATTCTAAAAACTTTCTCTACATATCATTTGATCAGTAACGAGTCACATGTTATTCACATTGCTTGTGAAAGAATATGTTCAAGAAGTACTTGAAATTTCTGGAGGAAGTGCATAATCCCCTCTACTTCGGACCTTATATTCGATTCTTGCACTCCATCTTTCAACTCTTTCGGGAGGGAAGTGATTTTCTAATGGAAGTGATCGATGAATTTCTTGATTCTGAACGATTCAATACCACCAGGTGTTGGACAGGCATCTTTGATTTGAGGGAGATTCTGGTTTACCTTGAGGAATTGTTAAGTGTGATCATTTAGTGGCCCAAATTCTCCCTCACTCACCACAGTTATTCATGTTGTGAAAATTTAATGTGAACCTAAAATGATTTATTTCATGTGATAGATCCTCCTGACCAGAGCTCCTAAGACTTACCATCCTATCTTGAAGTATGAGTTTTTAGAGGGAGATGACCAAATTACCCGTTCGAATCGCTAAAAAACTTAAAAGATGAGATAAACCGCCTCTGATCAAGGTTTTCTTAAGTCACACAAAATGCCATAGCTTGGAAGATTTCTGATATGAAGGGGGATATAGATCTACAGTTTTGCACCCATAAGATTTTTGATGTGAGAAAATGCCAAAAACCCGTAGTTCAACATCAGAGAAGAGGTGATCCCCAAAATCCATGAGGTTATTAAGCAAGAAGTATTACCTCCTTGATGCGGGTTAATTCTACCCGATCTCTGCAGTCCCTGGGTAAGCTCCCGGGTCCATTGTGTCCCTAAGAAGGGGAGGCATAACCGTGGTAGGTAAAAAATGAAAGAGAAAATGAGTTAATACCCACTAGGTTGGTTACGGGATGGCGAGTTTGCATCGATTACCAAAAACTCAATGATGCAACTCGTAAAGACCATTTCCCGTTGCCATTTATGGATCAGATGCTTGAAAGATTAGCCGGAAATGAGTACTATTGCTTTTTGGACGGATTCTCCGGCTACTTTCAGATCCCGATTGACCCACTTGATCAAGAGAAGACTACCTTCACCTGCCCTTACGGGACATTTGCCTATCGTCGCATGCCTTTTGGGTTATGCAATGCACCGGGCACGTTCCAAAGGTGTATGGTTGCAATCTTTCACGATATGATTGAAAAAACCATGGAAGTCTTCATGGATGATTTCTTGGTTTTTGGTGATTCTTTCTCCTCTTGCCTTTCCCATTTAGACAAAATGCTCTAAAGGTGTGAAGACACCATCTTGTCGCTAAATTGGGGAACAAAAAATGCCACTTTATGGTCAAGGAAGGAATAGTCCTTAGCCATAATATTTCTAAGTCTGGGATTGAGGTTGATAAGTCAAAAGTTGATGTCATTGCAAAATTGCCTCATCCCACTACCGTGAAGGGTATTCGCAGTTTTCTCGGTCACGCCGGATTCTACCGACGATTTATTCAGGATTTTTCCAAAATCGCCCGGCCTATGACCCACCTCCTTGAAAAAGAAACTCCGTTTATCTTCTCGAAGGAATGCATCGAAGCATTTGAAACCCTTAAGATGAAGTTAACCCAGGCTCCAATTCTAGTTGCTCCCGATTGGGACTTGCCCTTTGAAATCATGTGTGATGCAAGTGATTTTGCTGTTGGGGCAGTCCTAGGGCAACGTAAGACCAAGCACTTCCAGCCGATACACTATGCAAGCAAAACTATGACCGAGGCTCAAGCACATTACACTACAACGGAAAAAGAATTACTTGCCGTAGTGTATGCTTTCGAGAAATTCCGGCCATATCTTGTCTTGTCCAAAAGCATAGTGTATACGGACCACTCGGCTCTCAAGTACTTGCTTGCTAAGCAGGATGCTAAGCCAAGATTGCTCCGGTGGATTTTGCTGCTCCAAGAATTTGATGTCGTTATCCGTGATAAAAAAGGAGCAGAAAATCTCGCCGCAGACCACCTTTCCAGACTTGAAAATCCCCATCAAAGTGAACTCGAGAAAAAGGAAATTATAGAAACATTTCCTCTCGAGACACTTGGGATGGTTACCTTTCGTGGTGATGATAATGCCCCATGGTTTGCCGATTTTGCAAACTACCATGCGGGGAATTTTGTAATCAAAGGAATGTCGTCCCAACAAAAAAGAAAGTTTTTCAAAGACGTCAAACACTACTTTTGGGACGACATCCTCGAAGCTTGTCAAACACTGTTTAAGATATGTGCGGATCAAGTGATCCGGTGGTGTGTGCATGGCAAGGAAGCTCTCGACATCCTTGAAGCTTGCCATAATGGACCCACCGGGGGACAATACGGTGCCAATTACATAGCTAAAAAGATCTTTGATTCAGGATTTTATTGGCCCACGATCTACAAGGATGCCCACGACTTTGTCACCCGATGTGACATTTGTCAACCTTAAGGCAAAATTTCGCAACGTAATGAGATGCCACAAAACTCTATCCAAGTTTGCGAAATCTTTGACATTTGGGGCATTGATTTTATGAGGACGTTCCCGTCTTTAAGAGGGAACAAATATATACTCGTGGCCGTCGATTACTTGTCGAAATGGGTTGAAGCGAAAGCGCTCCCCACCAATGACGCCCGAGTTGTTTGCAAATTTCTCAAATCTCTCTTCGCCAGATTCGGTGCCCCTCGTGCAATCATAAGTGATCGCGGAACCCATTTTTGCAATGACCAATTTGCAAAGGTCATGCTTAAATACGAAGTCACTCATCGTCTCTCCACCGCTTATCACCCACAAACAAGTGGGCAAGTTGAGGTATCAAATCGTGGTTTGAAACGAATTCTTGAAAGGACCATGGCAAAAATCATGCCTCTTGGTCGGATAAACTGGATGACGCACTTTGGGCCTTCCGTACAACTTACAAAACACCCATCGGGTGTACTCCATACAAGTTAGTGTACGGGAAGGCATGTCATCTTCCGATTGAGCTCGAGCACAAAGCTTACTAGGCCCTTAAGCATACAAACTTTGATATCAAAACCGCGGGTGATCACAGAAAAGTTCAACTCAATGAACTTAATGAACTTCGTGATCATGCCTATGAAAATTCTTTGATTTACAAAGAGAAAACAAAGAGAATCCATGACTTCAAGATCAAAAATCACGTTTTCAACGTCGGTGATCGAATCCTCCTCTTTAACTCTAGATCAAAAATCACTGTAACCCAAGTTTTTCCATATGGCACTGTCGAGTTATCCCAAAACTCTGGGCCAAATTTCAAAGTAAATGGTCACCGTTTGAAGCACTACTTTGGAGGGGACGTACCACAATTGGTAGTCCCAGATCTCCAGACATTCCCTATGGACCAATAAATTCGGGGGACAGGTCAAGCATAGCGACCTTAAACAAGCGCTTCGTGGGAGGCACCCCATGCTTATCGTAGTATTGTGTAAAAATGAATAAGTGTTTTCTTGTTGTGTGGAGGCTCGCCTCTTCCATTACCCGTGTTTTGTGTTTGTGTTGTTAATTGTCCAGGATTGCCCGGATTGTGAAGACTCTCGTGCTCTCAGTTTTGTCTTTCATCCACAAGAGTTTCACATCCTCAGCTTCATTTTGGGAATCCAGTATCCAAATCTAATCGACTAACGTTTTATCTTTTGGCACACTTTATAAACGGCCTTAGATTTACGTAGATTTTCATAAACGGCCTAAGCTTTCACGAGATGAAGAACAAGAAGTGATAGAGTTGAATATAAGTTTATGTGTTAAGCAAGATTCGTCTCAAAACTTATATGAATAACTTGTGTTCTTTTTCTCCCATAAGCTTCTAATCCACCTAATCACACGTGCTTGTTCAACTANAAATTCCAAAAAAAATGAGAAATTTTTTTAGAAAAATAAAAATAAAATAAGTGTTTTGTCACAGTTTTGACTTTCCCAATGGGTAGAATAAGAATAAATTTTGACTCGGTCGGGTGTGTTGAGCCCTAGCTTTGTCCCTTAACCATTTAATAAACGAAAGTTTATTAGGCTAAGCATTCGCGGATCCTTTTACTAGGAATTTTAAATTTGCGAAGAACGA
>BQNB010018710.1:0-67897 GCA_026074375.1 Tanacetum coccineum | reverse complement strand
AAACAACAAGTGTCTGATAGTGAAAGTAGCTCTATTAAGTCACCACTTAAGTTTGATAAGGATTGGAAAGAAAAGTTCTTCTATCCTGCTGGAAAAGTAGAGACTGTCAAACCAAAGCGTAGTGAAAAACCAGTTAAGAGGACTGTTAGATATGCAGAGATGTATAGATCACAAAAACCTAGGGGAAATCAGAGAAATTAGAATGGTCAAAAGTCCAATCAGTTAGGAAATGATTTTGTGATGCACAATAAAGCCTGCTATGTCTGTGGAAGTTTTGATCACCTCCAGTATACATGTAAACAAAAGAGACAACTAAATGGTCAAAGGGAGGAAAAACCAGTGTGAAATAATGCAAGAAGGGTAAACCATCAAAATTCTCAGAGAATTACTCACCCCAATCCAAAAAGACACATAGTTCCAAGAAAAATCTTAACTAGGTCTGGCCCAATTTCACTTAATACTGCCAAACAAAGTCCTTTTAATACTGTTAGGACGAATCAGGTTAATGCAGTTAAGGCCTCAGCATGTTGGGTTTTGAGACCTATCAAACATAATAGTGCATCAATCACTTTGAAGAGATATAACTATGTTGATGTAAGAGGCAGATCCAGGTCTGTAATGGCTTGGGTTCCCAAGAAGGTCTAATTTTCTTATTTACAGGGCAACCTAGAAACAAAATTGGAAGATTCAGTGAGGTTAAATAACCTTGAAGACAAAAAGGTAACAAGAGCAAGAAAGACTTGGTTATAAAGCAACTATGAAATTGCAAGATCAATTTGATGATGAAAAGAGAGCAAGAGCAGAGTTGACACAAGAAAATGACAAGTCATAATACAAAAAGTGTTTAGATACATCCTCCTAGTGAAGATAAAGCTTCTTATCAAGAAACTTAAAGATTCAGAAGACGAACATCAAGTTTAGGGGAGGATTGTTGGGATCAAGAAGCCTTTAATAAAGAAACTTGATGATTAACAAGATGAATATCAAGTTTAGGGGATGATTATTAGGAATTAAAGTCTTCATACTTTGTACTGCCATGTATAATTTAGTACTGCTCAAGATACATGGAAATATGCTAAGTGTTGGAAACTGCCAGTACTAATCAATTAGTAATGCTAGAGTAAACATAGTACTGCTAGAGTAAACATAGTACTACCAGTACTAACTTAATACTACTGAAGGACTTAAGACTGCTGGTGAAGACTGAAGAAAATATCCTAAGTAGTTAGTACTGCTAGCATAAAAGTTACTACTGTTAGTGTTAGTTATTACTGTTAGAGTAATATTGATGCTGCTCAACCAAAGTTAATGCTGCTAGTGAATATTGTTAATGCTGATTGAAAAGATTATATGTTGATTAGAAGATTTTAACTGAAGTTAATACTGATTGAAAATATTATATCCTGATTGAGAAGATTTATGAGAAAGTATTTAATACATTTGACTACATGTTTAGGAAAGTATTAAATACTTAGTCATTGTATTCAATATGTTTGACTAAATACTTAGGAAAGTATTATAAGCCCACTAGGACTCCTTGGTGTATAAAATGAGGTCCTAGGGCATAGAGAAAATAAGATTCATACAAAATTCATTCACATAGACATCTCATTCTATATAGTTCATAGCTTCAAGGTTATAAGCCCTAGTACTACACAGAGTACTCATATAATATTGGAGCTTTTCGATGATATCATTGTTTATACATGTTTACTGTTTCATTGATATTCACATATATTCTTCTAAGTACTAAAGAGTAGATTCTGTATACTCTTAGTATCAACAAAGTTTCAACTATAAGTTGTTTTGGATTTATCCAAAGTAACTTAACTCTTACAAGCTAAGGAATCAGTCAAGAAAGGGGATCAATAACAATCATAACAAGTCTAAATAGGCTGAGCATTAGCACCCATAGCAACACTCTTCTCCCTATAATACCTTGCCTTATGTCCAACCTTTCCACACTTGTGACATTTGATCGTACACTGACCAACATGGCGAGTATAACAACGTTCACACAAAGGAAGCTTTCCATCAGTAGAAGCGGTAACCATGGCTCGCGCATTTCCTTGCTTTTGGTTATTCTACAAAGTCTAATGAGAGTTATCCTTTTGATTGCCCTTACCACTACTATTTCCACCTTTAAGGCTTTCCCACTTTCGCTTCTAACCTTCCAAAATTCTTTCATTTCTAGCTTGTGACTTTTACTCTATCAACTTATAAGCCATACGTATGGCTTCGTTCCAATCAGCAGGCTTAGACGATGTCACTTTACCTTTGATGTTATCCGTTAAACCTCGAATATAAGCATCAACCTTTACTCTTTCAAGCTCTACCATTCTCGAACACTTCAATGCAAGCTCATTGAACCTTTGAGTGTAAGCAACAATGTCATACTCCTTAACCCTCAAGTTCCACAACTCGTGCTCCATACGTTGTATCTCTTCTATTGGAAAAAACTCAGCAGTCATCAGTTGCTTCATCTCAGTCCAAGGTATTTGGTTCACTGTCTCCAAACCTATAGTTGCAACTTTAGTTTTCCACCAAGTCAAAGCTGGTCCTTCTAATGTAGCAGCAGCAAACTTTACCTTCTTACCCTCGACACATTCATTGATCTCGAAAACACTCTCAGTTTTCTCGAACCACCTTCGCAATTCAACAGCTCCTTCAATCCTATGAAAGGCAGCAGGATTGCACTTCATAAACCCAGTAAAAGTGCACTCACGAACAACAAGTGCAGTGTCTCGACCTCTAACTAGCCCATATCCACTAGCATCGTTCCTAACATTCGCTTGCCGTGCTCGCTCAGCAGCAATAGCAGCATCAACACTTTCCTTGATCATTCGGCGAATAGCAGCTTAAGTCATAGGTGTAGACTTTGGAGGCATGATTCTGTCACGTCACACAAAAAACAATCTGGTAAGCATTCATAAAATGATACTCTCATAACATGATATAATGACAAATCAACCACAACAACAATCACACAACATCAAGTAGTAATCAAAAGACAGTCATTCATTTTTCATTATAAAGAGTTAATATATAGTTTCATTGTTTCATAAAATGATACAAATCATTATAACCAATAGTACTAGTTCTACCAACTGAGGACTCAGTTTAGTGATTACACAGCAAAAGAACTACAACTGAAACTAAACTACTACACATCAGGAGGAGATCCTCGCGGCTCAGACAACAGACTCTTCTCATCTTCAATCGGAACATCAATAGCTTCATTCGGTCTTTCTCCAAACACAAATGCCCTACGAATCATCTCTTGATAGAACTAATGAGCTCGAACCCTAGTCCAATAGAGATCTCTCTCAACTCGTTCATTCTGCATACGAAGGAATGTGTTGCTCAACCTTGCTGGGCTTTTCAACATTCCTTTTCAGTTTCTTACATCAGTTTTTTCTTAACTATTACCGAGCTTCTCAACATATTTTCCTATAGCTGCAGTTATTGTTCCACACTTAGAATGCACTTCATTACTCAAATCTAAAATTATTACCGTAAAACTTATCCCTTTGCTCTCTTTTGTTGTCCAAGTCTGGATTGTTTAGCCTTTTGGTAAGACAATAGCCAATCTTGAATAAATCCAAATCAACTATGTATGAGAGTCAATAACGATGAATTACTATGTGCTATGCGGAATCTTAACACAGTATCTTATGAAGAACTATCATTGGAAATTACTGTGCCTATTTTCTAGAGGTGTATAGTTGGGTGCTATGTCAACACTTACTGTCGGGTTCCTTTTAATATCACTAGGAACCCCTAATGGGCTTTACAAAACACGTGAAAGGATAATGCATATCCTTTCCTAAGATATCTCTAAGATAACTATTAGATTAACTATTCTGTTACATTAACCAGACTGAACTAGACAAGATCAGTACTAACTTTAGTATGCTGACTTAATTGTATGGCAGACTTACTATGTCTACCAGACTTATCTCTTAACTACAGACTTAAGTCTGTTTAACTCAATAATTTCTAACAAATCCTCCACTAACTTGATCTTCACTTGTTGATACTTCAAGTTCTTTGAATACCATCATTATGATCTTCTGAGGATGTTGTGGAGCATTATTTTGGAATTATCTTGACCTGCCAAAACATAATAACTGTCTTTGTATGATACTTTCTTGATTTCTATCAGCAACTCTTTAAAGCATCAACTTCTTGATATTTGCTGCTTTAATCTTGTAAATATCTTAATAAAACACTTCACAGCTACATACACTTTCTCTTCAGCAACAAAGAAACAACAACATTGACTATATGCACTCAAATCATAAGTTTTAGTCTATTCTCATCACTTCCAGGTATGTTAACACTGAGAGGAGGTGAATCATTGAAAATTGTAATTGAATTGATGTCTCTTTACCAGTTAGCCATTAACCCTGGGCAGTAGCAAATGTTTGGTTTATAAACCTGGTACATTGATAACATTTTCAAAATCTAGTACATTGAACATGGTGAGTTGAATTACCATATGGATTTTTAGCATAATCATCAGCTATCAACGGTATTTGATTACTCTTTACCTGTAGCCGTTTGCTCTGGGAGAAGCTAACTCTTTGTTTTAAAAAATCAATGGTGAGTTTAATTACCATAAGTTTTTGGTAAACTATAATCCATCATCGAATTTGAGAGTCTTTAGACCAAGCCAATTTGTTTGGATAAAGCCAGTCCTTATGCCAATATAAGCATGGTGAACTGATGACCATTTGTTGTGTGGTGGTTAGCCAAACTCATAACATGATTCTCTTCCATTATAAGTCCACAGTTTCACACATATGTCTTAGCTACTGATAATTCATGACTTGTTACCACAAACTTGCTTCTCAATCATCTTCAAAAGTTTATAACAAACTTCATTCATTTTTCCATCCAGAATCTTCATTTTCCGCATCACTTGGCAGGCATCTTTTGACAGAGGATACTTCCTATTTGCTAACATATTAAATAACTGCATGCTCTCAAGGTTAAGACATGTACTGCACACTAAATAAATTGTCATTATATCTCCAAATAATCTCTTTTGCTATAGTGGTAAGCGCAAATAAGCATCTTCTTTGAAGAGGTGGATCAAACATGTCCTGAGATCACTCCATAGTACTCTATTAGCATCTTCAGGCCTATTTGTTCCATATTTCTGCATAACCAACCTGTAAGTGATAAGATCTCTGTGTGACAGTATTTAGAATATAGATCGAAAGCTCATTAAACTGTATCAGCTCCATTTGCTTTTATTATCTGATAAATGCTTCTTTCACTTGTTGATATCATCCTCAATTTGCCACAATATTAGATTTTTTATCCAAAGGAGTAGGATTCATAGCTCTACTGATTCCTCTTTATCAGTCTCTGAATCTCCTTGTGGACTCTTGTTAATACTTATA
Source organism: Tanacetum coccineum (assembly GCA_026074375.1). Lineage (NCBI taxonomy): Eukaryota > Viridiplantae > Streptophyta > Magnoliopsida > Asterales > Asteraceae > Tanacetum > Tanacetum coccineum. Next base: position 62,486 of record BQNB010018710.1, on the reverse strand, counting down.
CCTTTCTTAGCCTTTTGCTTCTTTCTTTTTTCCTACACGTTTTACTGGCTCTTCTTCTTTCACTTTACCAACTTTTTCTTCTGTATCTGAAACATCAATCCTTTGTTTCTTTGTAATTTCTATCTAAAACTCTTCTCTATATCTTTTCAACTGTGCCTTTGTAGCTTCAATATTTATAGGAACAAAAGATTCAACCTGCTTGACCAACTTATCAAACTCTTCTCGTGCACTGCTGTAAAATCAAACTTCGTTAAACTGTGTAAGTTACCATGTCCCCTGATTCTTCAAATAATTCATCATGTAGTTCCTCAACAGTGATTGGGTCATAGGCTTACTTCTTCTTGCTTTAGCTCTTTCTTTTGCAAAGAACTTTCTCTGATTTACTAACTCTACTATCTTCTTTGCAAAGTCTTCTTCTGGGAACTCTTTCCCTAACACATTCTTTGTCAATTCTGCATTAGCTTCAAGCTTAGATCTAATGGCATCCTAATCTTCTTCAGTGTAGTGTTGAGCTTCAAATTAAACTTGAGCTTTTCTTTGCTTTTGTTGCTCAGTTAATTCTTCTTCTTCCATTCTTTTAGCTAAGAGTGCATCCAAATGGACTTGTTTAGCAATTTCTTCTTCCTCTAGAGTTTGCAATCTTATGGCTGCTGCAAGACTAGCTTCTTCTTGTTGAAATTTTTTTTTTAGTTCTTTTGGGGAACTTAAAGTCTCTTCAACAAATTCATTGGAGCTTTTCCTCCTTTTGGCCTCTAGCAGAACTAACTGGTCACTACCAGTACTAATCCCCCAATCCACAGTATTAACTTCTTCAGAAAGTCAGTACTAATTTCGTCAAACCAGTCTTCAATATCATTTTCCGTGACTCTTTTCTCCTTTGTATCTTTTACTTATCAACTGACTTTGACCACTCTAGAAGCAAACCTTGACAGAGTTTTAGCTGCTTCCAATGGGTTGTATGGGCTAATTCTTTCCTCCCCATAAGTTATGGACGTTGTGGAGGAGTCTTAAAAACTCTGATATATCCTTCATTATATTTCCTACCATGTCATACATAACCTTCCTCTTGTAATTCTTCCCCTGTTTGGAGATCATTTAGCATCCTGTCATCCTCTGCATTAGGTCGGAACCCACATGTCTCGTTTTGAGAACATCTTCCATCTCTTTACTTTTTTTCACACCAATTTCACAAGTGCTTTTCCCATGGTCAACTTAGTCTGCTTTAGTTCAGTCTCCAAACTATCAACCTTTGTGAGCAACTTGGGAACCAATTGAAGCAGGTCATCCACTGACATTGTTCTTTCTTCTGCCACATGAGGGTGAGTAGGATCTTGTGATTGTGGAACTTCAGTTTCCTATCTAGGTGAAAGTGGTTAGTGTTCAGGTGATGGTTGCTTAAAGGTGTGCTCAATGGGTTTACTGTTAGGTTCAGGTAAAGGTGATTTATGGTGAGGTGTTGGCTCAACTACAGGTGTAGGTTCAGACTCAGTGGTTGCAGATATGGCAGGTGGGTGAGATGAAGATGGTAATGGTTCAGAAGGTAATGGTTGATCCACTGCTTGATCTGTTTGTCTTGCACTTTGATCCACAGCAACAACGAGCAACATTGCAGATAACAAAGGTCTAGGTACCCCTCTAAAACCACTTTTCATGTTCCCAAAAATCTTTTAGGTCAATACAATTGCCAAATAAGGATGTGTATTCTCAGTTTGTATTTCCAAAATCATTTGTAGAAATCGAGGGTACATCAAAAACTTAGTTTTACTTTTCAAGTTTGCCACCATTGCATCAAAGATTAATTTTGAAAAGTTATAAATCCTGCCAGTAGAAATATAAATCAAAGCAGTATAAGATTTCTACCAAATTGATCCCATCCACCACTTTTAGGACTCATACAATGTAAAATATGATGGACTAAAAATCTCCATTGGGGTGTAAAATGACTTTTCCAAAATGTAAAAGTACCATCAGCTGGATACCCCATATTACCCATCCCTTCAAAAATCTCTGTATTTGGCAACATGGAAATCCCTGAAGCATCTGCTAATTGAAGTTTACTTCGAACAGATGCCTCAGTGATTGTATACTCAATAGTATCTATGGTTGCTCTTAGTTCTAGAGTCCTATCAACAAGAGTTGAGGCAGTTGCAGTCTGCCAAAACTGTTTGACTATGGAGTCATGGATAGTGAGATTGTGTGTCAAGGCATACCTGATATGCGAACCTTTTAAAATGTCTACTATCTTTGCAAACCCTGTACTTTCTTCAGGTTTCTTTAAGAATCCCACTTGATTATGCTTGTCGCAGTATTTCATTAAAGCCATACTTTGAAATTGTAGTAAAGAGGTTGTGATTGTTGGGTATTTCAAACTGGGTTTGACTCGTTTAGGTAACTTAGTACTGATGGTATCTGCTAATTGACTTTATATGCGTAAAAAAATGAATTGCAATTGGCACTCCGAGAAAATAGTCTCTTTTGAATGAAGAAAAACTATTGTAGGTGAGTTAAAACAGTAATTATCCAATTGGTATCATTATCCACCTAAATATACCCGCAATTTACTCTAACGGTCATATTTAATGAAAAGTCAAAGTTGTTAGACCAAACAGTACTAATGACGAGTTACCAGTATTAATATTGGCCTACCAGACTTAAGTCTGGTTAACCAGTATTAACCTCATATTGTCAGAACTAACAATAAGCTTACCAGGATTAAGTGGTAAACTACCAGAATTAATGATGACAATACCGGAATTAACTCTTGCATAACTTCAGTTCTACTTTAATCCATGCTCCAATCCTTCGTGCAATCCAAGTATAACCTGAAAACGTTAAGCCACAAACAAAACATACTACAAAACTATTCGAAAACACTATGCTATTAGTCTTTTGTATTCTAATAACTACTAGAATTAGTATAACCTATCTAAATTACAAACTATACATTTAATCCTCCCCTTAAATGTAGCTATGGATTTATCATACCAATATTAACCACTAAGAAATTGAATCTTGGTCCATCAAAAGCTTTGGTCAATAGGTCAGCTACATTGAAATCTGTGTGAATTTTCTCCACCCGAATGAGCTTCTTCTCATAAGAATCTCGTATAAAGTGGTGTCTGATCTCTATGTGCTTTGTCTTGGAGTGATACACCGGATTCTTCACAATGCAGATTGTGCTTTCATTATCAATGTGAATTTTGGTATTCATGAAATTGAAACCATAGTCCAACATTTGATTCTGAATCCACAATACTTGTCCACAGCAGCTTGCAGCAGCTACATATTCAGCTTCTGTTGTAGAGGTAGCCACTATTGTTTGTTTCTTGCATTGCCATGAAATTAATCTGCTTCCAAGAAATTGACAACCACCGGTTGTGGATTTTCTGTCAAGGTTTGCCCCAGCATAGTCACTATCTGAGTAAGCTTCCAGGTCAAAAGATGATTCTCTAGGATACCATAAGCCCAAATTGGGTTTGCCCTTAAGGTACTTAAAGATTCTCTTCACAGCATTAAGGTGTGAAGTCTTGGGAGTAACCTGAAAACGAGAACAAGCACATACTGCAAACATTATATCAGGCCTAGAGGCAGTTAAATACATGAGAGAACCTATCATGGATCTGTATAAGTGTACATCCACTTCATCAGCTTCCTCATCTTTTGTCAATGCCATCTTGGTCTCCATTGGGGTTATTGCAGTTTTCACACTTGCAAGGTCAAACTTTTTCAGCATGTCTGCAACATACTTGTCTTGAGAAATAAAAATTCCATCTGTCTTTTGCTTGACTTGCAATCCAAGGAAGAATATGAGTTCACCCATAGAACTCATTTGAAATCTGCCTTTCATCAATGCCTCAAATTCATCACACCAAGACTTTCTAGTAGAGCCAAAAATGATATCATCTACATACACTTGAACCAGCATGATATCCTTCTTGTCCTTCTTAATAAACAAAGTCTTGTCAATAGTACCCCTTCTGTATCCATGCTTCTCTAGAAATGTTGATAGAGTAGCATACCAAGCTCTAGGAGCTTGATGTAATCCATATAAAGCTTTGACAACCTTATAAACCTTCTTAGGATGATCAGGATCAACAAAACCAGGAGGTTGAGAAACATACACCTCTTCATCTATAGTGCCATACAAAAATGCACTTTTTACATCCATTTGGTATACTATGAACCCCATAAATGAGGCAAAGGCTAAAAATAACCTGATAGCTTCTATTCTTGCCACAGGAGCAAAAACCTCATCATAGTCAATACCCTCTTCCTGTCTGTGACCTTGGGCCACTAGTCTTGCCTTATTTCTGACAACTACTCCTCTTTCATCCCTTTTGTTTCTGTATACCCATTTTGTTCCAATCACCTTTGCTCCATGAGGTAGATCTACTAGAATCCATACCTGTTGCAGCCTAAACTGTAACAACTCCTCTTGCATAGCTTCAACCCAACTGTCATCTTTTAGAGCTTCAGAAATCTTTTTAGGTTCCTCCTGAGATAAGAAGCAGGCAAACAAACAATGCTGTTGATCTTTGTGATTGTTCCTTTGCTGCTTTTGAACATAACTTACAAGTGCATGTGCTCCTGAATGTTGCTGCACTCTGCTTCTAGTTTGCACAGATGACTTAGGATCACCCAGTATTTGACTTTGTGGGTGAATGTTGTGTATCCTAAGAGTAGGAATGGGACTAACAGCTACTTCTGTTGGTAAGTTGTTGAAATCATGGACCATACCCTCGTCATCATAAGAAGCCTCATCAAAAATCCCTTTCTGAGGCTTGTTAAAGATTGTGAGCTCTGGCATATCTGAATCATCTTGATCAGCATGTTGAGTATTAACTGGACCACTACCAGAATTAACTGAGGTAGTACTGGTAGCTTTGTTCTTTGGTACTTCCCTTAAATGCTTTGGAGCAAGTTCATCCAATTCTCTTCTAAAAGCTAGAATTTCAGGAGTATCTTCTGAAATACCAGTAGAATAAGCCTCCTTCTCTTGTGTTTTAAGGTTTTAAAGCTCTGTCAAAAAATCCTCTACCTTTGAATTAGTAGAAGACTTCCTTGGTCTAACTTTTAATGTAGTATGCCTGACAGCTGCACTGTTTGTCACTTCAGTTATGTAGCCTTTGCTACCTCCAAAGGTAACAGACCCCCCTTTGCATTCTTCAAAATCATCCAGGTGATCCTTGTTACCAGTCATGTGCCCTGAGCATCCATTATCAAATATACCTCTGTCCTCCATGTTCTTGAGTGGATGATCCTGCACATGAATAAGAGAAATTAGTTTCTCTTAGGAAACCAGGCCTTTTCAGGCTTGGGTCTACCTTGTGGTCCTTTAGTATTTACAATTCGAATAAAATTGTATCTGCTATTACAATTGGAGTTTGGTCTAGTATTCCTTCAATTATAACCTGCTGAGGTCTTAACAGCAGTGCCCCAATTTCCCTTTACAGCATGAGTATAAGACATTTTTGTTGTATTTCTAACAATGGGTCTTCTCACAGGTGAATATGATTTTGAAAAATTACGTTCTATGAGTAAACTTATTCACCGTGGGTTCCTTACAGGACTAAAACTGTTTTGAGTTACTGGTAATTATTGGTTTTTAGTCTTTAACAATATTAATATTAATACTACCAGTATTAACATTAGACCTGACAGAATTAACATTTTGCCTAACAAAATTAACATTTGCCCTACCAGTATTAACATTAGGTCTAACAAAATTAACATTTTGCCTAACAGCAATGAGTTATACTGGTCTGGGTACAAAGTGATTAGCATGATTAACCCTGTTTGCATTGTTTCATACTGGTTTAGCCACCCCATTACCAGTATAAAAAACCCTTTGTTTCCTTAAGCTCAGCCTCTCTTAAAATTTCTCTCTTGCCATTTTCATTTCATTAAAAGTCACAATTTCTGATCAAATGACTTAGGCTGCCACAAACAAAACACTTTTTCTTGATGAAAGAGTAACCTTCCCCTAGTTGTTTTTCCATCATTTTATTCTAATTCTTTCCATTAACTTTAGGTGACCCCTGATTTTTCATTAGTTGCCTAGGAGTTTTTACGTGTGTTACACAACTAGGTTCAACTTCTATTGGTTTTGGTTTAGACACGACTTTTTCATTAGTAGAAACCAGAATTCCTCACAGAATGTTTTCATCTGAGACACTAATTTTCAATGCTTTTGATGTCCTTTTACATAAACAACAAAGATTCATCAATTCCTGTTGTGGATTAGGAGTTAGTCCCAGTTAAGGGATGTGGAACTCCTTGGAAACTATCAGTCTTTTGAAAATCTACTGCTACAAGAAGGTTTTATCAATGGAAGTCTTCTTCTGTATAACAATTAAACACAGTACATTTATTTCTTCCTCAATCAGCTTAAAAACCCATCATTAGATTATTATTCCATACCCTAAGCCAACTGTACTAGTTGAACTCATACCAGAATCAACTAATTTCCAAAGGTTTTTAGAAGAATCCTTTCATGAATCTACTGTTTTCTGTAATTGTTCCTTTTTTTTACAGCTTTCATTCCTATTCTCCTATATTTTTTAAGCTATTCATCTTTTTCATATAATGCATTTGCCAGAAATGTAAGCTGTTCATGTAAAGATAATTGCTGTTTTTGAAAAAGTAACACATGCTCATCTTAATATTTTCTTAACATGTGATCATGAGGTAAGTAATTTTTACATCTGTCACCTAACTGATTTGTTTTGTTCATCACTTACAGTGTTTAAGTTTATAATATGAATCAATGCAAGTTTATAACATAATGATACCTTCATTTATTTTTTTTTTTTTTGAGACTGATTGCCATGAAGTGGCAGATTTGTCTCTACTTCTTCTTCCGTATGTTATCCCCAGTTAACAACACCATCATCCATAGTCAGCAAACCGTTCTGATTTTGCTCTTTCTTTCCAGCTCCTTGATCTTGATAAAAAGAGTCTCTCTTCTTTCCATCATTTGTCCCCTTAGATGGGCATTCCCTAGCAAAATGACCAGTGTTGTGACATTTGAAACATTCAAGCTTCTTTTTGTCAAAACCAACAGGTTTGTTTCCATTAATCTGGACTCTCCTCAGTCTTTTTGTAGTAGAACTTCTTCATTCGAAATAGCATCATTGCTATCTGCCAGTTTAATGTCCATCTCTTCAATGTCCATATCATCAATCTGTTCTAGATCTTCATGAAGCAAGTCCAAATCTTCTGATTGTTTGGCAAAGAGTGAATAAATAACTTCATCAGCAAAACCAGCAGGAACTTCTCTTTCTAGAATATTGTTTGAAGAAGTAGAAGGAGTATAAGTACTGTAGGCACCAGTATGACCAGACTTAACCTTGTTAGTGCTGCTCTTGCTGTGTGAAACAAAAGCAACATTTTGAGCACTTGCAGATGATTTTGAGGTACTTGTGAGTTCCTGCTCAAAGACCCTAAGGTAATCTAATACACATTCAAATGGATAAAGTGTCACATCTGTTTGGTTTCTCATATCATGTGCCAAAAAAAAAAAGTTTGACCAGCTGTGGCAAAGACCTTGAGAAACTTGTGATTTTCAACCTTAGTGGATACATCAGCACATGAGCTTTCTCCAACTGTGAGAACAGTATGTTGGAAATCTGTCATATCCCATTTTTCTAACCATACTAAACTTGATATAGTAAATGCTTAACTGTTGTTTTAAACAGCTTTCTGAATCTTCCATGAATTTGCAATACCACCAAACCACTCCTTATGGCTTCCCCAATTTCTTTTGCAAGGGATCGTTCCATGATCCAAGAAATTTCTCAGATGATCCTTGGGAATGGCCATGAAGTAAGATTGGTTCTTGGCCTTCCTTTCCTTTTCAACAGCATGAAATTCTGCAGGCAATACTGTGGAAGTACTTTAACAGCACCATCTTTTCTGTTGAGATTCCTCCTTTCTTAGATTTTACAATATCTGAATTACTCTTCCAAACATCAATTGTCATAAATTCAAGGAAATTGCTCCATCTCCAAGGCCCATATATCATACTCCCACCTTCTTTTCTTCCAAAATTGGGAGTTTGATATTTGAATAGTGGTTGTTGAATGGAATGATGTTGTTGTTGTTGTTTTAGTTATTGGTTGCATAGCCATTGGTTCTGATGCATCATCTCATGGTAGATGCTCATCATCACTATAGATGTTGAGAGAAATCATCATTAGCAGATTGAGACATTTTTCCTAGATCAAAAGTGATTTGTTTATGGTTCTTGTGATTCTTCTTACCTCCCAAGTCCATCTAGAGGCTCTTGATACCACCTGTAGGTCCCCAGTCTTAGATCTGTTTACCTTTGTAAGACAAATAAGCTAACTTAGAATAAATCCAAATCAACTATATGAGAAGACAATAACTATCAATACTAGGTGGCTAAAGCGGAAACTTAACACAAGAACAAAAAGAACAAATGTAAAACTTGCTATGTCATTAATTTCTATTAGGGTTCTATGTTGATCAAACACTATGCCGTAAGGGTTCCTTTTAAACATCACGGAAACCCTAAAGGACCTATTTAAAACAAACGCTAAAAAGATAATGCAATACCTTTCCTAAGATATCCACTAAGATACTATTATAGACTATTATGTTTACATAAACATACTTAACTAACATGGAAAAAAAATAACAGTACTCACTAATATACAGGCCAGACTTAACTTAGTACTGACAGACTTAACTATGTCTACCAGACTTAACTCTATAACTACCAGACTTAAGTCTGTTTACAATAATTCCTAACATAATGGTAGTGTGTTTAGACCTAAATCTGATAAGACAACACCAAAGTTTACTAAAATCAATTTTGTCAAATCTGGTGAGAATGTGAAATCTGTTAATAAGGAAAACACACATAGGCAAGTAGAGTATCCTAGGAAAAAAGTCAAGTCTAGGATAAATAGAAGAACTGAATGGGATGATGACTTAGAAACTAGGAAATAGTTTTGAGTCTATAAAGAAAGCATGTTTTGTATGTGGGAGTCTCAACCATTTAATCAAAGACTATGATTTTCATGAAAATAAAATGGTAGAAAAACCAGAGTTAAATAATAAGGGAAGGGTTACTGGTCAAAGAGAAATTAGACCAGTATGGAACAATGCTCAGAGGGTAAACCACCAAAATAAATTAACTCACCCACATCCTAAAAGGAATTTTGTTCCAACAGCAGTTGCAACAAAGTCAGGACAATACCAGTTAATGCCTTGCGCAGCAAGCTCATCCAAGAGCAGCACCAATCAATTAGTACTCTGGCAAGCCTGTTAATAATTGCTGCCCCTAAACCAAAAGTGAATGATGCATTACCCACAACATATTCTTATTTTAAAGCACATTCACCAGTAAAGAAGGGCTTTTAACCAAAAATCAGCAGCTAAAACCAATAATTTTAATGAAAAAGTTAATACTGTTAGGTTTAAACAATTGTAATCTACTGGGCTGGACCAAAAACAGTAGTTTAGTGCGCAGTGGAGAATAGGGAAAATGAGTTTAAGATCCTTAGCAATGCTGGATTTGGAAGACAACAGGAAATAGTTTATTTGACCATAACTACTCCAAAGACAGTGTATCATAAATGCTTAAAAATTTTGACTATGTTGATCTACAAGGTAGACTTAAGTCAATAAGCTTGGCCGTGTCCCAAGAGAAACCTAATTCTCTTATTTTGAGTGCATGGTAACCATAAAAAAACTTTAAGGATCAAGGATTTTTGACAGTCCTTTCTTATAGATTATCCAAGAGATTGATGTTGAGTTGTTGGCATTTGAAGTCATTCCTAAAGGAGGTAAAATTATTAGAAAGGTAAAAATTAGTGACAGGGTAAATTAGACTTTGAAGATGTATACATTGTCAAGGAACTTTAAGTTTACTCTTTTATTCTTGTCTCACAAATGTGTGGACAAGAAAAACAATGATCTTGTTCACTGCAATGAGCCTAAATGACTTGTTCTTCTCCTGACGATTAAGCACTTGATGAACTAGTCAAATCTTGCTAAAGTTCCCAGACATGACAACATGTATTATTTTTGATCTAAAAATTGTTTGTTCCATCAGGAGGTTATGACTTGTTTATTTGCAAGGCTACATTAGATGAGATCTAATTTATGGCACAGAAGGCTGGTCATATAAACTTTAAACCAATGACAAACTTGTGAGGGGAAACCTAGTAAGAGGATTGCCTTCAAGCTTTTATTAAAAAAATAACCATACGTTGGTTGCTTGTTCATAAGGGGAAAAGCAACACAAAGCCCTCTGTAAGACCAAGCTTATGAGCTCAACACACAGCCAACCCTTACAAATGTTGCATATGACTTATTGGGCCAACAGTCTGTAAGGAGTATCAATCACAAGATATATTTTTTTTTTTTTTACCTTGTTGATCCACTAGATGACTATAGTAGGTTAGTTGGGTTTTCTTTTTGTCCACTAAGGATGAACTAGTGGGATTCCATAAAACCTTTTATAACTAGCATAGAAAACCAAATAAATCATAAGGTTAAAATCATCAAATGTGACATTGTAACTGAGTTTAAAAATAATGACATAAATCAGTTTTGTGGAATGAAAGGGATTAAGAGGGAGTTTAGTGTTCCATAACTCAACAACAAAATGGAGTTGCTGAAAGAAAGAATAGGACACTAATAGAGGCAGCTAGGACTATGCTAGTAGATTCATTATTACATACTACATTTTGGGCTGAAGCAGTTAGTACTCCTTGTTATGTTTCAGAAGAGGTATTTGAGTGACCAAGCTCACAACAAAACACCTTATAGAACTATTACAGTGTAGACCACCTAGTATAAGTTTTAACGAGACTTTTGTGTCTTGTGACCAATCTTAATACTTTCAAATCCCCTGGGAAGCTGATGATGGGTTGATTGTTAGATACTCCTATAAAAATAGCCCAGGCTTTTTAGGGTATTTAACACTAGAACTAGGAAAGTAGAGGAGAACCTGCACATAACCTTTCTTGAAAACAAACCCAATGTTGTAGAGAGTGGACCAGATTGGCTCTTTGATATTGATTTACTAACAAACTCTATGAATTATGAGCCAGTTACTGCAGGGAATCAACCTAATAAGAATGCAAGTATCAAGTATAATGTTGATGCATTACCTACTCAACAATATATTCTGCTACTATTACTTTATGATAGTCCACAGAGCTCAAAGGATGCAGTTGCTGATGATGCTGGTAAAAAGACTAATGAAGAACCAGCAAATAAGGGTGAAAGAAATGGTCAAGAGAAGGAAAGAGGAGCTTCAAATAAAGAATGTGACCAGAATGTGCAAGATTTTAGAGCTGAATTGGATAATTTGCTTGTTCAACAGAAGCAAGGTTATGCTAACAACACTAACAGAGTTTCTACTGTTAGTCCATCTGTTAGTGCTGCTGGGGAAAGTTTTACTAATGCGGATGATCTTCCAACTGATCCGCTTATGCCTGCTTTGGAGGATACTGCTGATCTTCTAAATACTAGTATCTTTAGTGGTGCATATGATGATGAAGATGAGGGTGCAGAGGCTGACCTTAACAACTTGGAAACAACCATGAATGTTAGTCCTATTCCCACAACCAGAATACACAAGGATCATCCTAAAGACCAGATCATTGGAGACATAAAATCAACTACTCAAACAAGGAGGATGACCAAGATTTTTGAAGATCATGCTATGGTCAGTTACATTAAAAAGCAAAGGAGACAAATTCACAGAAGCGTAATCCTAACTGCTATTTCTCTGAATGTTCATTACACAAATGCAACGCCAAGAAGGTGACACAAGCTTTGAAAGATCCAAGCTGGATAGAGGCAATATAAGATAAGTTGCTACAGTTTAGTTTGCAGAAGGTTTGGAGATTGGTTGATTTACCCAAAGGCAAGCATACCATTGGAACAAAATGGGTCTATAGAAACAAGAAAGATGAGAGAGGGATATTAGTTAGAAATAAGGCAAGACTATTTGCACAAGGTTACACCTAAGAAGAAGGAATTGATTATGATAAGGTGTTTTACTCCTGTTGCTAGGAGAGAAGCAATCAGTTATTTTTGGGCCTATGCTTCAATTTATTGGTGTCATTGTGTACCTAGATGGATGTTAAAGAGTTCCTTTTTATATGGATAACTATTGAAGGGATGTGTATGTGTGCCAACCTTCCCGGTTTGAAGATCCACAGTTCCCTGACCAAGGTTTACAAGGTAGAAAAGGGCCTTATATGGTCCTCTATCAAGCTCCTAAAGCCTGGTATGAGACTTTGTCTACCTACTTATTAGAAAATAGATTTAGAAGAGGAATCATTGATAAGACTTTGTTTATCAAGAAGGACAAAGGTAATATCCTGTTAGTGTAGGTGTATGTAGATGATATCATCTTTGAGTCTATTAAGAAGTCTTTATGTACAAAGTTTGAAAGTCTTATGCACAAGAAGTTCCAGATAAGTTCTATGAGGGAGCTCACTTTCTTCTTAGGGTTGCATGTCATGTAGAGAGATGATGGAATCTTCATCAGCCAAGACAAGTATGTGAGTGATATATTGAAGAAATTTAATTTCTCTTTAGTAAAAACAGTAAGCACTCCAATAGAGACTAACAAGGCATTACACAAGGATGAAGAAGTTGAGGATGTGAATGTTCACTTATACAGATCAATGATTGGATCATTGATGTACTTAACAACTTCTAGGCCTGAAATAATGTTTACTGTTTGTGCTTGTGCAAGGTTTTAAGTTACTCCTAAAGTCTCACATCTTCATGCTGTGAAGATGATCTTTAGATACTTGAAAGGTCAATCCAAATTGGGCCTTTGGTATACTAGGGATTCACCGTTTGACTTGGAAGCTTTTTCAGATAGTGATTATGCTAGAGCTAGTCTTGACAGGAAATCCACAACAGGAGGTTGTCAATTTCTTAGCAAAAGGTTGATTTCATGGCAATGTAAAAAGCAAACAGTGGTTGCCAACTCAACAACTAAAGCAGAGTATGTTGTTGCTGCTAATTGTTGTGGACAGGTGTTATGGATTCAAAATCAAATGCTTGATTATGGGTTCAACTTTATGAACACCAAAATTTACATTGATAATGAAAGTACAATTTGTATTGTGAAAAATCCAGTGTTTCACTCTACAACCAAGCACATAATGATTAGGGCAATCAGAGATTCTTATAGAAAAGGTGATTCAAGTGATCAAGGATTCACGGGAGGACAGACCACAATGTTGCAGATCTATCCTTCATGAAGGCTTTAATGTTTATCATGTTTAACTTTCTGATTGCTAGCATTGGATTACTTAATCTCTGAAGTATTATTTGAGGGGAGGTTAATTAAGATTGGGTGAAAGGGTATGTATCATTAAGCAAAAGTGGGTGAAGGGTCAGGACAACCCACTGATCCCCAACACACATCCACATCTTCTCAACTCTTTAATGAAGAACCAATCACTGTTTTATCATCATCTCAACTCAAACAGACCTACAAACCTAGGAAAGCCAAAAGGACCACTAAGATATCTCAGTCTAGTAGACCTATTCACATTGTTGCAGATGAGACCGTTTATAAGGAGTGGGAAGATAGAATGGAAAAGGCTGCCACTATTGCTTCTAGCTTAGAGGTAGAGCAGGACAGTGGTAACATAAATTGGACCCAATCCATGGCAACACTTAATGAGCCTCTTACTCAGGGAACTGGTTCAGGTAAGTGGTCCCAGGTGCCAAGTTACCATATTAGGGGGTGCAGAAGCTCAAACTAGGTTTGAGGCTGCATCTAGACAGTCCAATGATCCACCTCTCTCAAGAGTTAACACACTTGGAAATGGGGAGGATAGTATGAAACTAAAGGAATTGATGGAACTTTGTACAATGGTTTGCTTACCAGTATCTACTTTCTATTCATGGGTTGTACATAAATATGGATCCTCATGAATTCTCATTGGTCTATTTAGTTGTTTCTAGTGTGCTTGTGATGAATAGAGGCATGTTGGTGTATAATTATTGTAGAAAGAGTTAATAATGTTAGACAACTCTTAGTACTGGTGATCAGAAGTTAGTACTGCTAGGCCAAATATTAATACTGCTAGGCTTAACTTAGAACCGCTGGGATACCTTTAATATAGTTTGGAGCATAACCAATTTTTGGCAATTAAATATAGCCGTTGAGGATCCATCTCTCTAACTGCCACCACCATCTACCAGATTTGTGCATATAGGGTACTATAAGTATATGAATTGCTTGATCTTTTCTTTCCCTAATAAGCTAATACACATGCCACTCTCTCTCCAACTCCTTCAAACTCACCACCTCACCACTCTCATCATTCCCAGCTCACTCCTAAGCTCTCGGTCCAACAAAACCTTAAGCTCTTTCTATATAAAAACAAAATTGCTTCACCAACACAATACTTAAAATGCTACCTAAACCCAACACTTAATTCGAATCTTGCTGTTTTAACTGCTTTCATAATCTACAATGGCAAATTTGAAGTACGTGATCAACACAACATGGTTTCTCTCTTGAAGAAAACAGATGGAAGTGAAGGCTTTCATCAGATAGTGGATTTTCTAAATGCTTGAATATCCTACTATCTATGATTCTCACATCAAATAGTTTTGGCAGACTGCTACTGTCAATACACTTGATAATGGGGAAGAAATAACTGCCACAATCGATGGTCATGTTAAAACTGTTACTATAGCATCTGTTAGGAAATATCTCCAATTAAGCAAGATGTTGGTGGTCTTAGTTCATTACCAAATACTGAAATTTTTGACCAACTCTCACTGATGGGGTATGCCATTACTTCTGATAAATTAACTTTTCAAAAAGGCCATTTTCCCCTCAGTGGAAGTTCATGATCCATACCATTCTTCATTGTTTAAGTCCAAAGAAAACAGCTTGGGAACAGTTTAGTAGTAATATAGCAACTGCTATAATTTGCTTGGCCACAAATAGGACTTTTAATTTTTCAAAATTGATTTTTGATGGTATGGTGAAAAACTTGGATAATCAAAGTAAATTTCTAATGTATCCAAGATTTATTCAAATCTTTTTGAACAAAAGGAAAAGGTTGCTTTCTTCACACAAAAGAACTTATATCCCTCCTACCCTTACACCAAAATTGTTTAGTAACATGAGAAGGGTTACCAAGGGATATTCTGGGGAGGAAACACCTTTATTTGCCACTATGCTTGTTATTGACCAAACTGGTCAGGGTGAAGGATCAACAATCCCAGCTGGATCCCAACACACACCCCTCATGGCTCCATCTACTGAACCACACCCAGATACATCAGCTCAATCACCTATTACTGAACCACATACATCATCCCTACAATTAATTAAATCACTAAATTCTTCAACAATTAGGGAAACTATCAAGAAGTTGAGATTCCTCAGTCCAACTTTCCTACTCAAACACTAGTTGCAGATGAGGCTGCATTCACAGGTGCGGATGTTGTTCATGGAGGGGCTGCCACAACTGTCTCTAGCATAGATGCAGGACAGGGCAGTGATAACATCACTAAGTCCCCTACCATGCCCCATGATTCAACTCTCCCAAGAGGTCACACACCTGGAAGTGATGAGGGCAGTATGACACTACATGAATTGGCGATTCTATGTACAAATTTGTCAAACAAGGTGGAAAGCTTGGAGATAGAATTGAAGCAAACAAAACAAACCTATGGTGCTGCTTTTACTAAACTTATAAAAAAGGTGAAGAAGTTAGAGCAGACTGTCAAGACAAGCAAAGCCAAAAGGAGAAGAAAAATTATTGCTTCTGATGATGAAGAGGATTTAGTTGTAGAGGATCCTTTCAAACAAGGGAGGAGTATGATAGAAGTAATGGATTTGGATGCTGGAATATCATTGGTTCCTCCATATGTTGAAGTTTAGGGGTGGTATGGACAGAATTTGGACACTCAAGAAGGTTTTGGTGCTAGTCTAGAAGTTACTACTGCTGATGCAGAACTTAACACTGCTAGTACATTTGTTAGTACTGCTAGTCCTCAAAGACATGCAGATACTACCGCTGATGATTTAACCCTTACAGAGACACTTATAGAGATCAGAAAGAGTGCTGCTAAAGCTAAGGGCAAGGCTAAAATGGATGAAACTGAGTCTCCAAGGAAGATGAAACAGAGAGAGCAAGTTCAAATTAGCAGGGATACAGAAGTAGCTCAAAAGCTACAAGAAGAGTTTGATGTAGCAGAAAGACAGAGAATGGCTCAAGTGCATCAAGCAGCTCAGGGTTTTACATATGCTGAATGGGATGATATATTTGCTAGAGTTGAAGCAGATGAAGATTTTGTTCAACAGTTACAAGCTGGTGAAAAGTATAGTGAAGAAGATTTACAAATGAAGCTTGTAGAACTTGTCAATCAAAGAAAGAAGTTCTTTGTTTAACAAAGAGCTAAAGATAAGAGGAACAAGCCAATGACTCCTGCTCAACAAAAGGAATATATGTCTAATTACATCAAGAACCAAGAAGGAGGTTATTCTATTAAACACTTGAAGTCACTTTCATTTGAGCAGGTTAAAGACATCTTTGAAACTACTATGAGGAGGGTACAATCTTTTGTGCCTATGGATGCTAAGTTAGAGGTTCAGAGACTGAAAAGAGCAAGTCAAGAAGTTTTAGAAAAGCCTGTTAAAAGATAAAAGATTAGAGAAGCTTCAGGTTTAGGTGAAGAACAATCAGTAGAAAAGGAAAAAAAATTATCAAAAGAAGAACTACAAAAATTATTAGTGATAGTTCCAGTGGAAGAACTTATTATTCAACCTTTGCAGGTTATGTATCCAATCATAGACTGGGAGGTTTACTCTGAAGACACAAGAAGGTATTAGAGAATTATCAGAGTTGGAAACCATACAGAAGCTTATCAGATTTTTGCTAAGTGTTGAAGAAATTTAATAGAGATGACCTGGTTATGCTTTGGGATTTGGTTAAGGAGAGGTTCAGTACAACAAAGCCTACAGATGATAAAGAAAAGGAAATTAGGGGTTGAACTAAGAGATTGTTGAACCATATAATGAGATATCTATGGAAGCTTCAAAGGTATATGCATGATCCTTTGGTATGGAGGCTTTATGATACATGTGGTGTTCACCATGTATCTTCAGTAAGGAGGACATGATATCTTTACATGTTGGTTGAGAAAAGAATAGTTCCGGTGGGAGTGTATGTCTATTAACCAGGAGGAACACTTGGATTTGAAAGATGGTGGCAGACTAAAAAAAAAAAAAAAAAAAAATTAGTAGAAGCATATAGTGAGATTGTCTAGATAAATTTTATGAAGATCTTCTATCAGGCAAACAGAACAAGCCGTAAGTGTTTTAGTAAGCATCCTCAACACAGAAGGTTAATTCAGAAACTTGAATATTTTGAAAGGTAACTTACAAGTTTAGGGGAGGATTTTAGAGAATATAGAGGCTTCTACAACTTAATGTGCTGCTGGTTTCAAGTTTTGTGTTGCAGCTGAAGAATAGAGGAAAACAGTCTTAAGTTTCCATTAGTATTGTTGATTATAATAATAGTTAGTGCAGCTAGCCAGTAACAAAAGTGTAACACCCCAAATTGGGTCGCAGCGGAATAAGGGTCCGGGGCGTGTTACTTCATAGATCAATAATACAAGATATATATAGAACGACCAAAAAGTCGTTTTATAAAATTGATACATGGGGATTAAACAATATTTATACAAAAAATAGCCCGAAGCTTTAACTTGTTCCTGATTATTATTACAAAGATACTGGTTTACAACATAAAACAACCATATCTTTAGCATGACTTCCCAAAATAAAATCACCAATGTATCCTTGGCACCTTGTGCTTACTGATTTCCTAAAAAACATTGCTTAAAAACGTCACCAATACTGTTGGTGAATTCATAGGTTTGATAAATCAAAATATGAGGACCGCACGACTTTTCCCCGTGATAATGCAGCACATGCAGGCATCCCAAAACTAGAGTTACATTACACTAAGCTCATGACACTGAAGCATCGACGGATCTTTTCTGCCATTAAACTAATATGCAATTACGCCCATATGGATGATCTAACCCAAAACATCCTAAATTCGACATGCTATAAAACGTTCGTTCCCGGTGATAGCAATCACCCGAACGGGGAGGTCGTTTCCCGAATAGATCTGATTAAATAACATTCGCGGCTCCACATAATGTAGTTTCCATCTACATCTATGCAATTGACAGATCATGACAATGGGACTCAACTGGGATTAGTCGCAACTTATGCAAACATGTAAACAAATACTTGCGCCAATATATAACAAAGCATGTTTTCCCACCCCATAATTATAAAATCATTGAAATCATAAAAATGTGGGGCTATGAACTCACCTTGGAGTGATGATCGGATAATTTATATCCAGGGTGGAATGCTTCAACGATATTCCCGCCCCGAATGCAACCTATTTCAATTATAGGTCGCATATGTACCGAGTACTTATATTAATAAACATTATATAATCCAATAATTGTTACATCGTACATCGTTCGGATATCGCCTAACAATAATTAAAGTGTCATGACATGACGTTCGATGGAGTTAGGACTCTTTAAATCGTAAATCACAACTTCGTCATACGCCATCCGAAGAGGCCACATTATGAAACTACTCATATTATTAAGTACTTGATAACCACGTATAATTCTATAAGGCTCAATCACCATCTAAAATGTTTGAGTGAGAAAACATATTTATAATTGTAAAGACATTTATAAATATCTGTATAATGTAATTATAGTTATTCCTGGGTAGGGTTATGTAGTTACTCTGAATTGTTGTTACTACTGGTAGTGTTGTTACTACTGGTAGTGTTGTTACTACTGGTAGTATATTAGTTTATTTTCTAAGTCTGACCCGACTATAATGACCCACTAAATCACATTTTCATGATTCGGGTTCTAAAGAGAATTTATGCGAAACGTATTTTTGAACAACTTTCTAGTTCTGTCCGAGACCACGAAACACGACCGATAATGGGCGAAAAAGCACTCGCATCAGATCAGATGCAGTGTATTAATTAACCAAAAAAGCCAGATTTTTATCCCCTCGCCTTACGACCCGTATCACACGCTTTAGACTTAAAGAACCCTCACGGAGAAGAAAACATCATTCCTGAGCAACTTCGGTTTCGCCGGAAGGCTGAAACAAACTCGAAAGTGCTCAAAATCGAGAGCTTTTAAATTCCTGACGACAGTCGCCATGCATACAAGTGCTGAGAATTAAATATTTAAAATATATATCATCTCGTTTTTCGCCATAACTTTTCGTTATTAGAGTTAAAGCTCACCATAAATCGAAAACGAGTCTGTCTCTGGATTAGCTCTATCATATTTTCAAAAGCCTGGAATTCAGATTTTTATAAAACTACGATCCCTTGTTGGCTGCAAACTTTCTGCTCATTTATATTGCTTTCGAAAACACGCTCAAAACTCATTTTTACATGTTTAAAAGTCTTTTCTAATGGGATTAAGCTACATTAGAACTAACATATTGCATAAAATGAAATATTGAAAGAACATAATGGGTTCTAGAAAAAAAAAACTGACCTATAGTGTAAGGTGATGGAGAACAAGTAAATCCTAAACCCTTGTTTAGATAAAAATCCAAAGCTTATAACCCTTGAAAACCTTAATCTTTTCCAAAACCCTAAACTTGGATTATCTTCCTTAAAACCTGGCAAAATGTTATCACAAACCTTCATAACTTCTTAGAATACCACATAAGTAGATGTTACCAAAACTAGAATGGTGACTGATAAATCAATGTAATGGATTATTATATGGGGAGCTTTGGGCCGTGGGTTTGTAAAGCAAAAAGATAGAGTGTGTGAAAATTTTCCTAATTAAAATGAAGTGTAATGTTATCTTTCTTTAGGAGTGCAAGACTTATATGTATAAAAAGCAAGTCAATAACACTATTCAAGACAAGATGAGTGATTTAGGGAAAAAGTTTGGTCAAGGGTAGGGAAGCATGGGTGTATGCTCATTTAAGGTGAAAGGGATGTATATAAGACCAATAGCTACCAAATATGATATTTCTTTGAATATTAGCCAATAATTCGTTTATGGTGAAGAAAGATATATGATATATTTGAGTTAATATTTATGTATTTGGTATAAATGGTATTTGTTGAAGCGCCAGAAAAGTTTTGGTGGTTCCGGGTAGTGCCTAAACGCATTAAATCGCGACAATAGTATACACTTTACGTATCCGATAAAAATAAATGAGCAAAGACCATAATTATTCTCAAAATAATTATTTAATACTTGCTTGATGCAAACGTTAAATCGTTTGATGCCCGTTTACATTGAACGCTAATTTTTAGCTTACGCGATTTAGCTTAACGTTTATGATTTAAAGCAAATGCGTACAATACAAAAGGTACAATGTGGATTTATCGACGTCTTCAATGATCTTAAAAACACAGGGTGTTTCATAGACTCCCCCGTTAAACGAGCCTTGTCCACAAGCTCCATAATGCCACAAAATGCAGCACTTGACGAAGGTGTGTCCCTTGGTGAAGAGGTGTGGATATTTCTTCTTTGAATTGGTCTTCACGCTCCCAAACGTGACCAGACCATCTCTTGGAGGTCCATCGAACCTTTTGACTAATCTATCCGACTTCCTCTTCAACCGTTTTGACTTCACAGGCCCACTATTTCTAAATGGATCTCAACAAAAAAGAGTTTGTCATCAAATTAATGTCAACCAATGGAACGGCTAATGGCTCGTCGGCATGACAACTTTTTTTCAGGATTGGACACATGAATTTATTATAACTAACTCATCTCTTCAGGAAGTTCAAGCTTGTAAGCAACTTCTCCAACCCTTTCTATCACCTAAAAGTCCCAACATAGCTAGGGTTTAAACATCCTTGTTTTGCCCAAAGACTACAACCCCTTTCCAAGGTGATACTTTAAGCATGACTTTATCCCCGACTTGGAATTCCATTGGCTTACAGCTCAGATCGGCGTAAACTCTCCTGTCGATCCGTGCGTACTTGCAATTCATGCTTGTTTGGATGATTTTCTCATTGTCTCTTGAATTATTTCTCTGGACCGATATTTAGCATCTTCTCCAACTTCGAGTCAACAGAACAGTGAACGACACTTCAACCTAAAGTGCTCAAATGTGCCGCCTTATGCTGGCGTGATAGCTATTGTTATATGAGAACTCCCGACTAATGGCAAATGGTTAACCAGCCCTTTTTCAAAGTCGATTGCACAAGCAACGCTCATATCCGTCGAGAGATTGAATGGTACCCTCTATACGCTTTGCCCGTCTGTATAAATGGATTTGGTAATGCAGTACTCATAACCAAATTAAGGACCCAAGCGTTCTGAAGTGGACCTCCAGAATTTGATGAGAATCTCGGTCGCGTCACAAATAATTAAGACAGGTATTCCATGTCTCATACCACCTCGTTTAGGTACAATCTTGCAAGTTTAGTCCAAAGGATCCGGTCTCTCTCATCGGTGTGAAGATCGCAGACTTAGTGAGTCGGTCACAATCACCCAAATGGTGTCGTAGCCTTGCGACGACATTAGGACAGCTAGTAACAAAATCCATGGTGATTTTCCCACTTCCATCAGTATCTTGAGGTTGTACCAACAACTCCTGATGGCCTTTGGATGTTCGTGTGGCCCTTGACCTTAGCACAGGTCCAACACTGCTTAACATAAGTGGGCTATTCGGCTTTCATGTTGGTCCACCAATAAAAAAAAAAAAATAAAGCCCTTATTATTTTATATTTATGTTTATTTTTTTTTCCCCTTCATGTCTTGATACATTTTGTCGACCCGGATGAATGATATTTGATTTTGTGGGACTCGTGCATGATCACATTCCACAAATCGCCATAACACAAGTAACACAAAGCTCCTGCCAATTCGCACAGGGTTCCAATCGCCGACGTGGCTCCAAATTTTGTTCTCTAAACGCTCTGGTAAATTTAGCATTTTCAATCAACATCCCCCAACGACTTCACTTTTAATGTTCTCTGTTTTCGCACTTCAGTCTGAGCATTCAAGATCTGTTTGGGAAGATCCAAGCTAATATCATGACTAAGGTCCTCGAACTTCATAACGGTGGTTCTCAGTTCTAATCCTGCTTAAAGCATCCGCAACGACATTTGCTTTCCCCGGTGATAACGAATATCGCAATCGTAATCACTTAGCAACTCGTAACCATGCACGGCGATCCTCCAATGTTCAACTCTTTTAGACTCTAAAATGTATGCAGAACTCTTGTGATCGGTGAACACCTGTACACTTGTTCCATATAAATAATAGTCTCCAGAACTATGAGAGCGAACACCACTGTCTAATTCCTAAATCATGATTTAATAGTTCTTCTCATGAATCTTCAAACTGGCTGATGCATAAGGAAATCACTTTTTTCTCTCTGTCATCAATACAAAAGCCCCCGCACCAAACCCGTTCTTCAAGCATCGCAGTATGCGATGAAATCTTCGCTTCCTTCAGGTAATGCAAGGATTGGTGCACTGCACAATTTTTGCTTCAACAGTTGAAAAGCTGCTTCTTGTTTATCGCCCCACTCAAACTTAACCTTCTTCTGGGTGAGCTTGGTCATGGTTTAGTTACTTTGAAAAACCCTTCATGAATCTTCGATAGTACCAATCAGGCAAGACTAAAAATTGACGAATCTCCGTTGGTGACTTAGAGATGTCCAATCTTTAATGGATTCAATCTTGGCTGGATCCACATGAATTCCTTCACTATCGATCACGTGACCGAGGAACTGTACTTTGGGAATCCAAAATTTACATTTGAAACTTGGAAACAACTCCTCCCTCTTAAGAAATTCTAAGATTTGCTTAAGGGTTGGTTCATTCCATGTTCCTTCCTGTTCTTCGAATATATTATAGATATCGTCAATAAAGAAAATCACGAATTTATCCAAATATGGTTTGCATACCCGATTCATAAAATCCATGAATACGGCAGGTGCGTTTGTCAAACCAAACGGCATAACTTGAAATTTCGTAATGGTCGTAACGAGTTCTTGAAGGCAGTCTTTGAATGACTTCTTCTCTCGAACCCATCAGTTGGTGATAACCTGACCTTAAGGTCGATTCTTCAAGTAGACACGTCGACCCTTGAAGCTGATCAAATAAATCATCCATTATCGGGAGTGATAACGGTTCTTCACTGTCAGTTTGTTTAATTCCGATAGTCAATGCACATCCGGAATGATCCATCCTTCTTCTTGACAAACAAGAACGAGCTCCCAAGTGAGGAACTGGGTCTTATAAATCCTTTATCGGACAAGCTCTTTCATTTGCTTCAATAACTCTTCATTTCGGAAGGCGCCAAATACGATAAGGATGGCCCGTGCTACATGTGCAGCACCAGTAACAAATCAATTTGAAACTCCATGTCGATTCGGCAGGAAGCCCGGCCAAGTCCCATGAAATACTTCGGGAAAGTGATGAACTATTGGTACGTTCCTCATATCTCTTCTTCTCCGACTTGTACTTCCACCTACAATGCAGTGACATATGCCAAAAAGAAAGAAATTCTTTTGCATGTACTTAGTGCACACGCTGATTTTTAATTGGGACGCGTTTGCGAGGTTGCCTTCGTTATTAAACGAATAATCAATGTTTTCGTTTTCCCGAATGAACACGAATGATCTTTTCCGTCAATAACATTAACTACTTTGTGACTCTCGCCAACCATCCATAACTAATCATGACATCAAAACTGACAAATTCTAGCGGCATTAATGAAGGAAAATGTTGAATTGGGTGATTAGTAAATTTTCTAGTGGCCAAGTATTTTTGATGCGCATTGACTAGTTGCGACTAGTGATATGTTTCGGCTTAGGATTTGATATAAAGATGATGCCAACCTTATAGTAAGACGGGGTGAAGGTCTGCTTAGTTGAATATGGTTACTAATTCGATTTCAAAAAGTAAACCATTCTATGAATATACGCCACACAAAACAAGATATAAAAGTAGAAAAATTGTTTTTCCTTAAGAAGAGGTTTTTTTTTAGAGTGACTACTCTCAAGCACCGAGATTAACATGACCATGGTACCTTCCTGATTATACATAGTTTGATCAGGCCATGTATAATTGATGAACTAACGATGCATTGCTCATTTTCACGTCAAAATAGCGTTAAAAATTTCAATGAAATTCGTAAGAGTATTTGTAAGAAGTACAATAAGGCGCCCTAAGTTAATATAGACGAAATTTTCATATACGATCAATTTGATAGATTAATGTTGAAATCATCGTACAAACTGAAATTTAAGGGGTGGAATACAACGAGAAATCCTAAGCGGATAAATTCTAAGAAAAGTTTCTACTTAGGATTTAATTAAGGCAAAAGAGAGACAACTTTCTCTTTTAAGCCTTGATCTCATCTTTAATGTTGTTAGGATCTTGATCTGTTTCCCCCTTCTCTTAAGGTATGCACCACTCCATGTGCTCCAGTACCTCCAATTTAGTTTTTATGACTTTGGTTCTTTCGCTCTAGGCAATCCCTCTTGTAGTGCCCCTTAGATTCCCACATTCATTAGCAAATAATCTCTGACTTGCCCCTTGCCTCCTTTGTTGTTAGTAATATGTCATTTGTAGTCTCCTACAGTTACGGACCAGATGAACCACAATGTACACCTGGTGGCATTTGGGAGCACATGGACCATCATGATGATAGTTGCATTTAGGACACAACGGCTTGGACCCGCCGTAATATTTCTTCCCCCCGTGCCTTGCAGCGTAAGCTTTGCCAGTATTTTGCCTCTTGTTCGGCTGTTGTTAGTTCTGATTGTCCTTGGAAGTGTTATTCAACTTCCTCTTGTTCTCAGCCTGGCGTTCGGAAGAGGCTGATCTTTTTTGTCCACAACGTTATCTTAAACTTCACTATGGGACACTTACATCTTGAAAGTGTCTTTAGACTTCCCACACTTATAACATGGAGGTGTGATTTTCATTGATTCCTAGCAGCATAGGATTCCTACACTCCTGGGTCATGTGGCCAACCTTCTTGCAATTCTCGCCCTTTACAGTACATTGCCCATTGTGGTTACCTTCCCACTTTCTCGTGTTTTACATTCTCTGCTACCGATTTGCGAATCTTGTTGTTTCGGTCCCCTGGCTTCATTGACTTACGGGCCATGTTGTTTTCATTTCATAAATGGCAAACAGCTCGATAGCATTAGCCACTCGCTTGGCTACAACCCGCTCAATTTCCTCAACACTCATCCCTTGATCAATAATTGTCATTGTTTCCTGAAAGTCACAAGGAACAAAATGTATATGAAGTTTCATCCAAGGGAAAATCATGACACTCCGTGATCCCATCAAAGTAGGTAATGTGAGAACCTACGTTATGCATTAGATATAAGAATAACCGCATAACATGGCATAAATAAATCCTATCGTACAGTAATCATGATTAAACCAACAACGTAAGTTTAATAATTAAATACACTACATCGTTTTACCTGAGTAAAAGAGTAACAAGCATTTATTAACACTACCAACCGAGTATTACTCAAGTTTAGTGGAATACAAAATGAGCTACACTGACAAATCTATTTGTCTATGGCCAGGGTGCCTCTCAAGATTCTAGATGCTAGACTCTTATGTTATCTTCAACATTCTCTGGTGGTGGTGATGATGAAGGTAGTGTAGCAGCAAACTCAGTAATGCCTGCCTTAGCAGATGGTGATCGTGGATATGTGTTAGATAGACATCCGTACTGTACGGGATTTGGTCTCAAAAGACAAGATGATATGGTGTGGAGAGGTGGGTGATGTAGAAGCAGACTCATCAGTCTCAAATGCCTCTGTATTCTCATTTTGAGGGGACAGGATCATTTGTAGGTACAGCAGAAGGGTCGGTCGGAGCTAGGTGCTCCTCCTCCTCCTCGTCCTCCTCATCCTTCTCAACATCATCATCATCGTTGTCATCATCAGATGACTCATTATCATAATTGTCTCATCCGTCGGCAGGATGGTCACAATGATCTCCTCAGGTCCCTCTCCTTAACCTCTTCCGGATCGGATTAGCAACGTACCTGGTGATAGCTGTAGATGAGAGTGCAATGCAGCAGATAGAGCTATCCTTTATTGGTCCCTCTACTCCTCATCAGAAGCCATACTGAGTCTCTATGGCTCGAATTAATATAAACAGATGCGTAGGTACCGACAGAAAATGAAAAACATAACTCCTTGCAACGAGGCCAAACTTAACTTATATACATATATTGATATAAGGCTGTGATGGTAACTAACGAGTATGGCACTTATGGCAAAAATGAATGATGGTAAGGTATCATATGCCGATAGCTTTAATGTTTAGGTACCCCTAGGAACTACGAGCTTATCGTCAACTAGTAGTAACCTTGCCTAAAGGGAAATATTCCTCTATTTAAATAAATAATCCTATATAAAAAATAATTGTATGTTGTGTGCAAGAATGCAAACACATATTTGTATAAATAACAATATACCCTTATAGTACCGTACGTACAATAATATGAACACAGAAATGCCTCATGTACGGGCGAGCATCTAGTAAAACTAACTAATGCAAACACCTATGAGACCCCTGTAAAACCCTCTTTGTATTAATGCAATTTTTGAAAACGTTATAGTCCCAGCAAAAACATTTGACCTGGTTTCTCTATAACCTTGGCTCTTGATACCAATCTGTAACAACCCCAAATCGGGCGCAGCGGAGACAAGGGTCCGGGGCGTGTACTTCATAGATCGAATAACACAAATATATCTAAGAACGACCAAAAAGTCGTTTTAAAAACTGATACATTAGATTAAAGAAAACAAATATTTGATAGTTTTGGAGGGAGTGGGGGGGTCGGGGGTTTGCAAATAGCCCGAAGCTTTAACTTGTTCCTTGATTATTATTACAAAGATACTGGTTTACAACAGTAAAACTAAAACCATATCTTAGCATGACTTCCCAAAATAAAATCACCAATGTATCCCTTTCACCTTGTGCTTACTGATTTTCCTAAAAAAGCATTGCTTAAAAACGTCACCAATAATGGTTGGTGAAATTTCAAGGTTTGATAATCAAAATATGCAGGACCCGCAAGGACATTCCCGTGATAATGCAACACATGCAGGCATCACAAAACTAGATTACCATTACACTAAGCTCATGACACTGAAGCTCGCGATCTTTCTTGCAATTAAACTATATATTGCAATTTACGCCCATGATGTATGTCTAACCAAAACATCCAAATCGACATGCTATAAACTTTCGTATCCCTGGTGATTAGCTAATCACCCGAACGGGGAGGTCGTTTCCGACGAATAGATCTAGTAAATACCTTTCGCCTCATCATAATGTAGTTTTTTTTTTCACAACTACATCTATGTAATTGACAGTTCATGACATGGGACTTAACTGGGTTATCGCAACTTAGGCAAACATGTAATCAATACTTGCGTCCAATTTATAAAACAAAGCATGTTTCCACCCCATAATTATAAATCATTGAAATCGTAAAAATGTGGGGCTATGAACTCACCTTGAGTGAGTGATCTGATAATTTATATCAAGTGTGGGAATGCTTCACGATTATTCCCGAATGCAACCTAATTCAATATAGGTCGTATAAGTACCGAGTACTTATATTAATAACATTATATAATCCTATAGTTGTTACATCGTACTATCGTTCGGGCTATCATAATTAAAGTGGTCATGACATGACGTTCGAGGAGTTAGGACACTTTAAATCGTAAATCCAACAACTCGTCGATACGCCATCCGAAGAGGCCTCATTATGAAACTCCCTATTATTATAGTACTTTGATAACCACGTATAATTCTATATAGCTCAATCGCCATCTAAATGTTTGAGTGAAAACATATTTATAATTGTAAAACATTTATAAATATCTATATAATGTAATTATAGTTATTCCTGGTAGGGTATTAGTTACTCCTGGTAGTGTTGTTAATACTGGTAGTGTTGTTACTACAGGTAGTGTTGTTACTACTGGTAGTGTTGTTACTACTGGTAGTGTTGTTACTACTGGTAGTGTTGTTACTACTGGTAGTATATTAGTTTATTTTCTAAGTCTGACCCGACTATAATGACCCACTAAATCACATTTTCATGACTCGGGTTCTAAAGAGAATTTATGCGAAACGATATTTTGAACAACTTTCAAGTTTTTGTCCGAGACCGCTAACTCGACCGAAAATGGCGAAAAAAAGCAACTCTGCATCAGATCTGATGCAAGTGTATCCAATACCAAAAAAGCCAGGATTTTGTTGCCCTCTGCCATTACGACCCGTATATCACTCGCTTTTAGACTTAAAGACGACTCGCGGGGGTAGTAAACATCATCTGAGCACTTTTACGTGTTTCGCCGGAATGGGTGCTGAAAAGAACTCGAAAGTGCTCAAATCGAGAGCTTTTAAATCCTGACATCAAGCGCCAAGTATACTAGTGCTGAAGTCAAAATTTTTAAAATATATATCCTCGTTTTCCCCGCCGTAACTTTTTTCGTTTTTAAGAGTTATAAGCTCTTAGCCATATATCGAAACGATCGCTCGTATAGCTCATCATTTTTCACAGCCTAAATTCAGATTTTAATGAAAACACGAATTCTCCGTTTTGGCATGCCAAACTTTCTGCCCATGTTATATTGCTTTCCAAAAACACGCTCAAACTCATTTTTACATGTTTAAAGT
Organism: Tanacetum coccineum; assembly: GCA_026074375.1. Classification (NCBI taxonomy): domain Eukaryota; kingdom Viridiplantae; phylum Streptophyta; class Magnoliopsida; order Asterales; family Asteraceae; genus Tanacetum; species Tanacetum coccineum. The sequence continues at coordinate 33,726 of BQNB010018710.1, read as the reverse complement.
CCTAATGGTGATTTAAGCTACATAAACTTACATATGCATAAAATGAATAATTGAAAGAACAAAAAGGGTTCTAGGAATGACCTTATGGTGTATGATGATGATGAACAACTAATCTAAACCCTTGTTTAGATAGAAATCCAAAGCTTGTAACCCTTGAAAACCTTAATCTTTTCCAAAACCCTAAACTTGGATTATCTTCCTTAAACCTTGCAAATGGTTATCCCAACCTTCAATACTTCTTAGAATACCTTAAGTAGGATGTACAAACACTAGTAGTGGTGGATAGAAAATCAGTATGGGGATTTATATATGGGGTGCTTTGGGCCGTGGTTTTGTAAGAGCAAAAAGAGAGAGTTGTGTGAAATTTTACTAAGTAAAATGAAGTTATGTTATCTTTCTTTAGGAGTGCAAGACTTATATGTATAAAAAGCGTAGTCATAACACTATTCAAGACAAGATGATGAATTAAGGCAAAAGTTTGTCAGGTTATAGGAAGCCATGGGAGGTATGGCTTCATTTAGGTGATATGGAGTATTCAGACCAATCTTGACCAAAAATATATTTATTTGAATATTTTAGACCATGAAATTCGGTTAAGCAAGAGATATATGATAATTGTTGAGTTAATTTTATGTATTAGTGTATAAAATGGGTATTGTTGAAGCGTAGAAAAGTTTGGTGGATCCAGGAGTTCCTAAACTAATTTATATCGCGAAAACGTAATACACTTTACGTATCCGATAAAAATAAATGAGCAAAGACCATAATTATTCTCAAAATAATTATTTAATACTTGCTTGATGCAAATGTTAAATCGTTTGATGCCCGTTTACATTGAACGCTAATTTTAGCTTAAAGCGATTAGCTTAACGTTATGATTTAAAGCAAATGCGTAAATACAAAAGGAACATTGTGGATTTATCGACGTCCGTCAAATGACTTGAAAACACAAGTGACAGGGTGTTATAACAAAGTGTTAGTACTGTCAGTTTATTAGTACTGTTAGTTATGTAGTTAGTGTTGTTATTATAATAGTTAGTACTGCTAATGTGATATGCATGAGAATATATTAGGTAATAGATATGCATTATCAGTAGACGCGTTTTGTAAGCCCATAAGGTTTCTTGGTGTATAAAAGAAACCCTAAGGCATAGTTAGAGATATAGATCTAGAAGTCATTTCTCATAGTTAGTATTCATAGTTACAAGGTTATTCTGTAACTTTGATTGTGTTCAATATATTGAAAGTTAGTAAGATCTTGTTTACTGTTTTCACATTGTTCTTCTTAGTATTACAAACAAGTTTCCGCATAGTTTGTAGTATTCATAATCTTAGTTTCTATTATAGTTGTCTGGGATCTATCCAACACAACTAAGCTTTAACAAGCTAAGTAAGATCTGTTCAAAAGGGATCAACATTGGATAAATTTCATTTGGTTAAAATTAATTAGAACGCCATATCATGATCACGAATTCTTCATTTTATCTTTCGGTTGTTTTCGTCGTGTGCGTTTTCTTTCTTTATACTAAGTCACCATTCTTTTTAGGTGATACTTAGGCGACCACAGTTTCACGCCATCCTTGATCTAACTTCAGTATTTACTACTTCTTTGCTTCTCGGTGAGTTCGTAGCCTCACCTTTTCTCTTTTAATGGTTTTCATAAACTGTTTTCGGGGTGAGAATACATGCTCGTTTTACCAAGTAAACTCATTGATTTCTACTACATAAGCGTTACATGATTACTTTTACTAAAGCCTTTACTTGCTTACTATATGACTTCTAAAACATATGCGATACATGGTTGTTTACTTATGAACTTATTAAAGCTTGATTTGCTTACTACATAATTTGAGATCATTGAATACCTATATATGAAACCGTGAGTTTTGAACACATTATTTGCTTTAAAAAGGACACAAGTGTTTTTCAATTGTATGCTATTCCAGATCATATTATTGCTTAAGTACCCTTTGCCATTAAGTCCCCTTTTCAATCATGAACCGTTAATTGCTATTGTAGTAAACACGAGTGTTGTGGATAGATCTATCGGGATTGACAATCCTCGTCTGGGCTGTGGTTTCTAGATAACCATTGACACATTTAACATTTGAAGTAATTCGTAGGATGTTTGGCAGCATATGTATCTGCCCCCAAAACAGATACATATGCTGCCAAACATCCTACGAATTACTTCAAATGTTAAATGCGTCAATGGTTATCTAGAAACCACAGCCCAGACGGGGATTGTCAATCCCGATAGATCTATCCACAACATTCGCGTTCACTACAATAGCAACTAACGGTTCATGATTGAAAAGGGGACTTAATGGAAACGGGTACTTAGGCAATAATATGATCTGGAATAGCATACAATTGAAAAACACTTGTGTCCTTTTTAAAAAATAATGTGTTCAAAACTCACGGTTTCATATATAGGTATTCAATGATCTAAAATCATGTAGTAAGCAAATCAAGCTTTAATAAGTTCATAAGTAAACAACCATGTATCACATATGTTTTAGAAGTAATATAGTAAGCAAGTAAAATCTTTAGTAAAAGTAGTCATGTAACGCTTATGTAGTAGAAATCAATGAGTTTACTTGGTAAAACGAGCATGTATTCTCACCCCGAAAACAAATTAATGAAAAACCATTAAGGAAAAAGGTGAGGCTACGACACACCGAGAACAAAGAAGTAGTAACTACTGAAGTTAGATCAAGGATGGCTTGAAAACTGTGGTGGTCTAAGTATCACCTAAAAGAATGGTGACTTAGTATAAGAAAGAAAACGCACACAGGATAACGACGAAAACAACCGAAAGAAATATAAATGGATGAAGGTTCGTGATCATGATATGGCGTTCTAATATTTTAACCAATAAATTTATCCAAAGTTTGATCCCTTTTGAACAAACTTACTTAGCTTGATAAAATGCTTAGTTGTGTTGGATAGTCCCAGACAACTATAATAGAAACCTAAGATTCTGATACTACAGAACTATGTCAGGAAACTTGTTTGTAATACTAAGAAGAACAATGAAAAACAGTAAAACAAGATCTTACTAAACTTTCAATATATTGAACACAATCAAAGTTATAGAATAACTTTGTAACTATGAATACTAACTATGAGAAATGACTTCTAGATCTATATCTCTAACTATGCCTTAGGGTTTCTTTTATACACCAAGAAACCCTAATGGGCTTACAAAATGCGTCTACTGATAATGCATATCTATTCCTAATATATCTCATGCATATCACATTAGCAGTACTAACTATTATAACTAACAACACTAACTACATAACTAACAGTACTAATAAACTAACAATACTAACACTTTGTATAACACCCTGTGTTTTCAAGTCATTGACGACGTCGATAAATCCACAATGTACCTTTTGTATTGTACGCATTTGCTTTAAATCATAAACGTTAAGCTAAATCGCGTAAGCTAAAAATTAGCGTTCAATGTAAACGGGCATCAAACGATTTAACGTTTGCATCAAGCAAGTATTAAATAATTATTTTGAGAATAATTATGGTCTTTGCTCATTTATTTTTATCGGATACGTAAAGTGTATACGTTTCGCGATAAATTGCGTTTAGGCACTCCCGGAACCACCAAAACTTTTCTACGCTTCAACAAATACCCACTTTTATACCCAATACATAAAATTAACTCAAATATATCATATATCTCTTGCCATAACCGAATTCATGGCTAAATATTCAAAGAAATATCATATTTGGTCAAGATTGGTCTTTATACATCCTATCACCTTAAATGAAGCCATACCTCCCATGCTTCCTATACCCTTGACCAACTTTTTCCCTAAATCCTCCATCTTGTCTTGAATATGTTATTGACTAGCTTTTATACATATAAGTCTTGCACTCCTAAAGAAAGATAACATACACTTCATATTACTATAAAATTTCACACACTCTCTCATTTTTTGCTCTTACAAACCCAACGGCCTCAAAAAAAGCACCCCATATAATAAATCCATACCTTGATTTTCTATCACCATAACTAGTGTTTGTACATCATACTTAAGGTATTCTAAGAAGTATTGAAGTTGGATAACCATTTGCAGGTTTAAGAAGATAATCCATGTTTAGGTTTTGGAAAAAGAATAGTTTTCAAGGGTTACAAGCTGGATTTCTATCTAACAAGGGTTTAGATGAGTTGTCATCATCACATATCACCACAAGTCATCTAGAACCTTTAATGTTCTTTCCATATTCATTTTATGCATATGTTTAGTTTTATGTAGCTTAAATCACCATTAGGACTTTTAAACATGTAAAAATGAGTTTTGAGCGTGTTTTGAAAGCAATATAAATGAGCAAAAAAAAAAAAAAAACAAAAAAAAAAAAAACAATAAACTCAGAAAGTTTGGCATGCCAAACGAGAATCGAGTTTTTCATAAAATCTGAATTTAGGCTTTGAAATATGATAGAGCTATCCGAGACATCGTTCGATATTAGGTAGAGCTTTCTAACTCTTAATAACGAAAAGTTACGGCTAAACAGAGATATATATTTTAAAACATTTGGATTTCAGCACTTGTATACATGCGCTTGCATTCAGGAATTTAAAAGCTCGATTTGAGCACTTTCGAGTACCGTTTCAGCCTTCCGTCGACACACTAGAAGTGCTCAGAATGATTGTTTGTAACTACCCGCGAGTCTTTAAAGTCTAAAAGCGAGTGAAACGGGTCGAAAGGCGGGGGCAAAATCTGGCTTATTTTGTAATTAATAACACTGCATCAATCTGATGCGAGTGCCTTTTTCGCCCATTTCGGTCTGAGTTCGGGTCTCGACAAACTAGAAAGTTGTTCAAAATATCGTTTCGCATAAATTCTCTTTAGAACCCGAGTCATGAAAATGTGATTTAGTGGGTCATTATAGTCGGGTCAGACTTAGAAAATAAACTAATACACTACCAGTAGTAACAACACTACCAGTAGTAACAACACTACCAGTAGTAACAACACTACCAGTAGTAACAACACTACCAGTAGTAACAACACTACCAGTAGTAACAACACTACCAGGAGTAACTAATACCCTACCAGGAATAACTATAATTACATTATTAAGATATTTATAAATGTTTTACAATTATAAATATGTTTTCACTCAAACATTTAGATGGTGATTGAGCTATATAGAATTATATGTGGTTATCAAAGTGCTATAATACTAGGGAGTTTCATAATGAGGCCTCTTCGGATGGCGTATCGACGAGTTGTTGGATTTACGATTTAAAGTGTCCTAACTCCTCGTACGTCATGTCATGACCTCTTTAATTATGATAGCCCGAACGATAGTACGATGTAACAACTATAGGATTATATAATGTTATTAATATAAGTACTCGGTACTTATACGACCTATATTGAATTAGGTTGCATTCGGGAATAATCGTGAAGCATTCCCACACTTGATATAAATTATCAGATCACTCACTCAAGGTGAGTTCATAGCCCCACATTTTTACGATTTCAATGATTTATAATTATGGGGTGGAAACATGCTTTGTTTTATAAATTGGACGCAAGTATTGATTACATGTTTGCCTAAGTTGCGATAACCCAGTTAAGTCCCATGTCATGAACTGTCAATTGCATAGATGTAGTTGGAAACTACATTATGTGAGCGCGAATGTTATTTAATAGATCTATTCGGGAAACGACCTCCCCGTTCGGGTGATTAGCTATCACCGGGAACGAACGTTATAGCATGTCGAATTTAGGATGTTTAGGGTTAGACATCCGGATGGGCGTAAATTGCAATATATAGTTTAATTGCAAGAAAGATCGTCGAGCTTCAGTGTCATGAGCTTAGTGTAAATGTAATCTAGTTTTGTGATGCCTGCATGTGTTGCATTATCACGGGAAAAGTCTTGCGGTCCTGCATATTTTGATTTATCAAACCTATGAATTCACCAACATTATTGTTGACGTTTTTAAGCAATGTTTTTCAGGAGATCAGTAAGCACAAGGTGCCAAGGATACATTGGTGATTTTGTTTTGGGAAGTCATGCTAAAGATATGGTTGTTTTATGTTGTAAACCAGTATCTTTGTAATAATAATCAGAACAAGTTAAGCTTCGGGCTAATTGTATCAAAAATTTGTTTAATCTAACGTATCAGTTTTAAAAAACTACTTTTTGGTCGTTCTATATATATCTTGTGTTATTGATCTATGAAGTAACACCCCCCGGACCCTTATTCCGCTGCGACCCAATTTGGGGGTGTTACAGATTGGTATCAAGAGCCAAGGTTAATAGAGAACCAGGTCAAAATGTGTTTTGCTAGACTATAACCGTTTTCAAATATTGCATTCATAAAAAGGGATTTTTACGGGACATACATACACTAGTTGTTTGCGTTAGTTAGTTTTACTAGATGCTTACATGATGCATAACTGTTCATAATTAGTACGGTACGTTAACTATAAGGTATATTGTATTTACACATATGAGTTTGCATTCTTGCACACAACTAAACAAATTATTTATAAAAGGATTATTATATAAATTATGAGGGAATAAATTCTTTTTAGGCAAGGTAGTACGATAAGCTTGTAGGTCCTAAGCGCTACCTAAACATTAAGCTATCGAATATGATACCTTACCATCATTCATTTATGCCATAAGTGCATACTCGTATTTACCATACCAGCCTTATATAATATATGTATATAAGTTAAGTTTGGCTCGTTGCAAGGAGTTATGTTTTCATTATCGACGGTTACCTACGCATCTGTTTATATTAATTCCGAGCCATAGAGACTCCAGTAGGCTTCTGATGAGGAGCTAGAGGGACCAATAAAGGATCAGCCTCTATCTGCTGATGCCTCACCTACAGCCCTATCACCAGGGTACATTGCTAACTCCGATCCGGAAGAGGATAAGGAGGACCCTGAGGAGGATCCTGCTGACCATCCTACCGACGGATGAGACAATTATGATAATGAGTCATCTGATGATGACAATGATGATGATGATGTTGAGAAGGATGAGGAGGTACGAGGAGTAGGAGTAGTCACCTAGCTTCGCCGAACCATCTGCATACCTAAGATGATCCTGTCCCCTCAAGCTGAGAATACAGAGTCATTTGAGACTGAGGAGTCTGCTTCTACACCACCCACCTCTCCATACCATATCATCTTGTCTTTTGAGACCAAATCCCGTACAGTACGGATGTCTATTTAACACCATACTCCACGATCACCATCTGCTAAGGCAGGCATTACCGAGTTGCTGCTACACTACCTTCATCATCACCACCACCAGAGAATGTTGAGTCACTTAAAGATAACATAAGAGTCTAGCATCTAGAATCTTGAGAGGCACCCTGGCCATAGACAAATAGATTTGTCAGTGTAGCTCATTTTGATATCACTAAACTTAGTAATACTCGTTGGTATGTTAATAAAAAGCTGTACTCCATATTTACTCATGTAAAACGATGTATTAAGTATTAACTTACGTTGTTGGTTATGATCATGCTACTGTACGATAGGGATTTATTTATGCCATGGTTGCGGTTATCTTATATCTATGCATAACGTGGTCTCACCTTACCTACTTGTTGGGATCACGGAGTGTCATGATTTTCCCTTGAATGAAACTTCATATACATTTTGTTCCCTGTGACTTTCAGGAAACAATGACAACTGTTGATCAAGGGATGAGTGTTGAGGAAATTGAGCGGGTTGTAGCCCAGCGAGTGGCTAATTAGCATCGAGGCTATGCCATTTATGAGACGAAAACTAATATGGCCCGTAAGTCAATAAGCCAAACCGAACAACAAGAATGCAAGGTAGCAAAGAATGCTAACAACAAGAGAAAGTGGGAAGGTAACCACAATGGGCAATGTACTGTAAAGGGCGGGAATTGCAAGAAGGTTGGCCACATAACCCGGGAGTGTAGGAATCCTACTGCTGCTAGGAATCAACGAACTCACACCTGTTATGAGTGTGGAAGTCTGAGACACTTCAAGAGTAAGTGTCCAATAGTGAGAGTTTAAAGAAACGTGTGGACCAAAAAGATCATCACTCTTTCCGAACGCCAGCTGAGACAGAGGAAGTTGAATAACACTTCCAAGGACAATCATAACCAACAACAGCCGAACAAGAGGCAAAATACTGGCAAAGCTTACGCTACAAGGCAACTGGGAGGAAGAAATATTACGGCGGGTCCAAGCCGTTGTGTCCTAAATGCAACTATCATCATGATGGACCATTCCTCCCAAATGCCACAGTTTAACATAGTGGGGCATCTGGTCCGTAACTGTAGAGACCAACAAATGACAAATATTACAACAACCCAAAGAGGCACGGGGACAAGTCAGAAGATTATTTGCTTATGAAATGTGGAAATCAGGGCACTACAAGAGGGATTGCTAAGCGAAAGAACCAAAGTCATAAAAAGCAAATTGGAGGTACTGGAGCACATGGAGTGGTGCATACCTTAAGAGAAGGGGGAAACAGATCAAGATCCTAACAACATTAAAGATGAGATCAAGGCTTAAAAGAGAAAGTTGTCTCTCTTTGCCTAATAAATCCTAAGTTGAAACTATCTTAGAATTTATCTCCTTAGGATTCTCGTTGGTAATTCCTTAAATTTCTAGTTTAACTAATGATTATCAAATATCTATCAAATTATCGTATATATGAAAAAATTTCGACATATTAACTTAGGCTCCTTATTTACACTACAAACTACTCTACGAATATCATGAATATAACGCTATTTTGACGAAAATGAGCAATGCATCGTTAGTCCTCAATTATACATGGCCTGATCAACTATGTATAATTCAGGAAGGTACCATGCCGTGCTGAGAGTAGTCACTCTAAAAAAAACCTCTTCTTAAGGAAACAATTTTCTACTTATATCATGTTTTGTGTGCGTATTCATAGAATGCGTTTACTTTTTGAAATCGAATTAGTAACCATATCAACTAAGCAGACCTTCACCCCGTCTTACTATAAGGTTGGCATCATCTTATATCAAATCCTAAGCCGAAACATATCACTAGTCGCCCTAGGACAATTCGCTATCAAAAATACTTGCCACTAGAAAATTTACTAAATCACCCATTCAACATCGACTTAATGCCGTAGAATTTGTCAGTTTTGATGTCATGATTAGTATGGATGGGTTGGCAAGATACCAAGTCGTTATTGTTATGACGAAAAGATCATTCGTGTTTCATTCGGAAACGAAACATTGATTATTCGTAATAACGAAGGCAACCTCGCAAACGAGTCCCAATTAAACATCATCTTGTGCACTAAGTACATGCAAAAAGAATTTCCTATCTTTTTGGCATATGTCACTGCAATGGAGGTTGAAGACAAGTCGGAGAAGAAGCGACTTGAGGACGTACCAATAGTTCAAGACTTTCCCGAAGTATTTCCTGAGGACTTGCCGGGCTTCCTCCGACTCGACAAGTGGAGTTTCAAATTGATTTGGTACTTGGTGCTGCACCTGTAGCACGGGCACCTTATCGATTGGCGCCTTCCGAAATGAAAGAGTTATCTGAGCAACTGAAAGAGCTGTCCGACAAAGGCTTTATAAGACCCAGTTCCTCACCTTGGGGAGCTCCGGTCTTGTTTGTCAAGAAGAAGGATGTGATCATTCCCGGATGGTGCAATGACTATGCCGGAATTAAACAAACTGACAGTGAAAGAACCGTTATTCCACTCCGAGTAATTTATGATTTTATTTTGTCAGCTTCAAGGGTCGAGTGTCTACTCGAAGATCGACCTAAGATCAGGTTATCACCAACTAAGGGTTCGAGAAGAAGACATTCCAAAGACTGCCTTCAGACTCTTACGACCATTACGAATTTCAAGTTATGCCGTTTGGTTTGACAAACGCACCTGCCGTATTCATGGATTTTACGAATCGGGTATGCAAACCATATTTGGATAAATTCGTGATTTTCTTTATTGACGATATTATAATATATTCGAAGAACAAGGAAGAACATGAAGAACACCTTAAGCAAATCTTAGAATTTCTTAAGTAAGCGATGAGTTGTATGCCCAAGTTTTTCCAATGTAAATTTGGATTCCCAAAGTACCGTATCCTCGGCCACGTGATCGATAGTGAAGGAATTCATGTGGATCCAGCCAAGAATGAATCCATACAGAATTGGACATCACTAAGTCCCTCAACGGAGAATACGACACTTTAAAAGGTCTATCTGTGTACAAACGAAGATTCATTGAAGGTTTACAAAGCTCACAAAACCAATGACCAAGCTCACCCAGAATAAGATAATATTATTGGGCGAAAAACAAGAAGCAGCTTTTCAACTGTAGAAGCACAAGTTGAATGCGCGCAACACCCATTCATTACCTAGAATTGAATCGAAGATTTCATCGCATACTGCGACGCTTCCAAGAAGGGTTTGGGCGCTGTATTGATGCAGAGAGAAAAAGTGATTTCTTATGCATCACGCCAGTTGAAAATCCATGAGAAGAACTATACAACTCATGATTTGGAACTTAAGAGCATGGTGTTTGCGCACTCAAGATCTGGATACATTATTTTAATATGGAACTACAGTGTACGGTGATTCACGATCACAAGAGTTTGCAACACATTTTTAAGACAAAAAGCGTAGAACATGAGGCACGCCGATGGATAGAGTTTGCTAAGTGTATTACGTTGCGATATTCGATATCACCCGGGGAAAGCCAAATGTCTGAGTTGCGTGATGCTTAAGCAGGAAAGACGAGAACCACCGTTAAGATTTCGAGCCTTAGTCCATCCTAATACTTGAGATCATCCAAACAGAATGAATTCTCATACTGCAGTGCGAAAACCAGAGAACAGTAAAAGTGAAGACGTTGGGGGAATGTTGATTGAAATTGCTAAATTTCCAGAAGCGATTAGAGAACAAAAGTTGGAGCCACATACGGATGGAACCCTATGCTTCAATGGCAGGAGCTGGTTACCTTGTTATGGCGATTTGTGAACTGTGATCATGCACAAGTCCTACAAATCAAAATACTCTATTCATCCGGGTTCCGACAAAAAGTATCAAGACATGAAGAAGCTAAATAGGTTGCCCAACATGAAAGCACGACATAGCCACTTATGTAGCAAGTGTTTGACCTGTGCTAAGGTCAAGGCCGAACATCAAAGGCCATCAGGGTTGTTGGTACAACCTAAGATACCTGAATGAAGTGGGACAACATCACCATGGATTTTGTTACTAAGCTTCCTAAGTCGTCGCAAGGCTACGACACCATTTTAGGTGAATGTTGACCGACTCACAAATTCTGCGATCTTCACACCGATGAGAGAGACCGATCCTTTGGATAAACTTGCAAGATATGTACTAAACGAGGTGGTCATGAGACATGGAATACCTGTCTTAAAATTATTTGTGATCGCGACCTGAGATTCGCATCAAATTCTGGAGGTCACTTCAAACGCTCCTGGGTACTATAGGGATATTATTACTGCATAACCATCCATAAACAGACGGGCAAAGCGAGTGGACCATTCAAACTCTCGAGGATATGCTGCGTGCTTGTGCAATCGACTTTGGAAAGGCTGGGTTAACCATTTGCCATTAGTCGAGTTCTCATATAACAATAGCAATCCACCCAGCATCAAGGCGGCACCATTAGAAGCACTTTATGGGTTGAAAGTGTCGTCACCTGTTGTTGGACTGAAGTTGGAGATGCTCAAAAACTCTGTCCCAAACTAATTCAATAGACCACTGAGAAAATCACATATCAAGCAAAGCATGCAAGCCGCTCGTGATCGACATAAGATTACCCGATCTGAAGCGTAAGCCCAATGGAATCCAAAGGTCGGGATGAAAGCGTCATGTTTAAAGTATCACCTTGGAAAGGGTTGTACTTTTTGGCAAACAAGGAATTAAACCCTAGGTATTTGGACCTTTTAAGGTGATAGAAAGGGTTGGAGAAGTTGCTTACAAGCTTGAACTTCCTGAAGAGCTGAGTATAGTTCATAATACATTTCATGTGTCCAACCTGAAAAAGTGTCATGCCGACGAGCCATTAGCCGTTCCGTTGGATGGACTTAATTTGGATGACAAACTCCATTTTGTTGAGGAACCGGTAGAAATAGTGGGCCGTGAAGTTAAACGGTTGAAGCGAAGCCGGATCCCATTAGTCAAAGTTCGATGGAACTCCAAAAGAGGTCCTGAGTTCACGTGGGAGCGTGAAGACCAATTCAAGAAGAAATATCCACACCTCTTCACCAAGACCACACCGTCGTCAAGTGCTGCATCGTGAGCCTTGAGGACAAGGCTCGTTAACGTGTGGAAGTATCTATAACACCTGTGTTTTTTTAAGGTCATTGACGATCGTCGAAAATCCCACAATGTACCTTTTGTATTGTACGCATTTGCTTTAAATCATAAACTTTAAGCTAAATCGTGTAAGCTAAAAATTAGCGTTCATTGTAAACGGGCATCAAACGATTTAACATTTGCATCAAGCAAGTATTAAATAATTATTTTGAGAATAATTATGGTCTTTGCTCATTTATTTTTATCGGATACGTAAAGTGTATACGTTTCGCGATAAATTGCGTTTAGGCACTCCCGGAACCACCAAAACTTTTCTACGCTTCAACAAATACCCACATTTATACCCAATACATAAAATTAACTCAAATATATCATATATCTCTTGCCATAACCGAATTCATGGCTAATTATTCAAAGAATAGTCAATTTTGGTTAAGATTGGTCTTTATACATCCTATCACCTTAAATGAAGCCATACCTCCCATGCTTCCCATACCCTTGACCAACTTTTTCCCTAAATCACTCATCTTGTCTTGAATAGTGTTATTGACTAGCTTTTATACATATAAGTCTTGCACTCCTAAAGAAAGATAACATACACTTCATTTTACTTAGTAAAATTTCACACAACTCTCTCTTTTTGCTCTTACAAACCCACGGCCCAAAGCACCCCATATAATAAATCCATACCTTGATTTTCTATCACCATACTAGTGTTTGTACATCCTACTTAAGGTATTCTAAGAAGTATTGAAGGTTGGGATAACCATTTGCAAGGTTTAAGGAAGATAATCCAAGTTTAGGGTTTTGGAAAAGATTAAGGTTTTCAAGGGTTATAAGCTTTAGATTTCTATCTAAACAAGGGTTCAGATTACTTGTTCATCATCACCATACACTATAAGGTCATCTAGAACCCTTTATGTTCTTTCAATATTCATTTTATGCATATGTTAGTTCTATTGTAGCTTAAATCACCATTAGGACTTTTAAACATGTAAAAATGAGTTTTGAGCGTGTTTTGAAAGCAATATAAATGAGCAGAAAGTTTGGCACGCCAAACGAGGATCGAGTTTTCATAAAATCTGAATTCAGGCTTTGAAATATGATAGAGCTATCCGAGACGATCGTTTCGATATATGGTAGAGCTTCTAACTCTTAATAACGAAAAAGTTATGGCTAAAACGAGATATATATTTATAATTAGTTAATTTCATGCACTTGAACATGGCGCTTGCTGTCAGGAATTTAAAAGCTCGATTTGAGCACTTTCGAGTCCGTTTCAGCCTTCCGGCGAAACACGAAAGTTGCTCAGAATGATGTTTTACTTCCTCGCGAGGTTCTTTAAGTCTAAAAGCGAGTGATAACGGGTCGTAAGGCGGGGGCAAAATCTGGCTTTTTGGTAATTAATACACTGCATCAGATCTGATGCGAGTGCTTTTTCGCCCATTCGGTCGAGTTCGGTCACGGACAGAACTAGAAAGTAGTTCAAAAATAGACGTTTCGCATAAATTCCTCTTTTTAGAACCCGAATCATGAAAATGTGATTTAGTGGGTCATTATAGTCGGGTCAGACTTAGAAAATAAACCAACACTACCAGTAGTAACAACACTACCAGTAGTAACAACACTACCAGTAGTAACAACACTACCAGTAGTAACTAATACCCTACCAGGAATAACTATAATTACATTATTCAGATATTTATAAATGTTTTTCAATTATAAATATGTTTTCACTCAAACAATTAGATGGTGATTGAGCTGTATAGAATTATATGTGGTTATCAAAGTACTATAATACTAGGGAGTTTCATAATGAGGCCTCTTCGGATGACGTATCGACGAGTTGTTGGATTTACGATTTAAAGTGTCCTAACTCCTCGTACGTCATGTCATGACCTCTTTATTTATGATAGCCCGAACGATAGTACGATTGAAACAATTATAAGATTATATTCTATGTTATTAATTAAAGTACTCGGTACTTATACGACCTATATTGAATTAGGTTGCATTCGGGAATAATCGTGAAGCATTCCCACACTTGATATAAATTATCAGATCACTCACTTGAGGTGAGTTCATAGCCCCACATTTTTATGATTTCAATGATTTATAACTATGGGGTGGAAACATGCTTTGTTTTATAAATTGGACGCAAGTATTGATTACATGTTTGCCTAAGTAGCGATAACCCAGTTAAGTCCCATGTCATGACTGTCCAATTGCATAGATTAGTGGAAACTACAATAAGTGAGCGCGAATGTTATTTAATAGATCTATTCGGGAAACGACCTCCCCGTTCGGGTGACTAGCTATCACCGGGAACGAACGTTATAGCATGTCGAATTTAGGATGTTTAGGGTTAGACATCGCATAAGGGGGCGTAATTGCATATATAGTTTAATTGCAAGAAAGATCGTCGAGCTTCAGTGTCATGAGCTTAGTGTAAATGTAATCTAGTTTTGTGATGCCTCAAATGAGTGCTCTTTAACACGGGAAAAGTCTTGGCGTCCGCATATTTTGATTTATCAAACCTATGAATTCACCAACATTATTGTTGACGTTTTTAAGCAATGTTTTCAGGAGATCAGTAAGCACAAGGTGCCAAGGATACATTGGTGTTTTATTGGGAAGTCATGCTAAAGATATGGTTGTTTTATTTTAAACCGGTATCTTTGTTAATAATAATCAGGAACAAGTTAAAGCTTCGGGAGCTATTGTATCAATATTGTTTAATCAATGTATCAAATTTGTAAAACGACTTTTTGGTCCCGATCTATATATATCTTGTGATATTGATCTATGAAGTAACACGCCCCATACCCTTATTCCGCTGCGACCCGATTTGGGGGTGTAACACTTTGTGATTGGCAGCACTAACTATTATACTAACAATACTAATGACTTAGACTATTTTCTCTAATCTTCACCAGTAGCACAAACTTGAACCAGCAACATTAAGTTGTAAAAGCCTCTAATTCCTAACAATCCTCCCCTAAACTTGTAAGTTACCTTCAAATATTCAAGTTTCTGAATTAAACCTTCTGTGTTGAGGATGCTTCTAAACACCTTACCGTCTTGGTCTGTTTGCCTGATAGAAGATCTTTCATAAAATTTATCTAGACATCTCACTATCTGCTTCTACTAATAGTCTAGCCACCATCATCAATCCAAGTGTTCCTCTGGTTAAAGGATATTCTTTCTCAACCAACATGAAGATATCATGTCCTCTTACTGAAGATACATGGTGAACACCACATGTATCATAAGCACTCCATACTAAAGGATCATGCATATACCTTTGAAGCTTCCAATAGAAATCATCATTAATATGGTTCGAAACAATCTCTCAGTGTCACCCATAATCCTACTCTTATCAATATATAGGCTCTGTTGTACTGAACCTCTCCTTAACCAAATCCCAAAGCTTAACCAGGTCATCTCTATTAAATTTCTTCAACATATCAGCAAAAATCTGATAAGCTTCTGTATGGTTTCCAACTCTGATATTCCCAATACCTTCTGTTTTCATTCAGATAAACCCCCAGTCTATGATTGGATACCTAACCTGCAAAGGTTGAATAACAAGTTCTTCCACTGGAACTATCACTAATAATTTTTATAGTTCTTCTTTTGATAATTCTTTTTCCTTTTCTACTGATTGTTCTTCACCTAAACCTGAAGCTTCTCTAATATTTATCTTACAACAGGCTTTTCTAAAAACTTCTTGACTTGCTCTTTTCATCTCTGAACCCTCTAACTTAGCACCATAGGAACAAAAGATTGTACCCCCTCATAGTAATTTTTTCAAAATGTCTTTAACCTCTCAAATAAAGGTGACTTCAATATTAATAGGAGGTAACCTCTTCTTTGTTCATGATGTATTTGACATGTAATCCTTTTGTTGTGGCGGAGTCATTGGCTTTGTTCCTCTTACCTTCAGCTCATTTGTTGAAGGCAAAGAACTTCTTTCATTGATTGACCATGTCCACAAGCTTCATTTGAAATCTTCTCAAACTACACTTTTCACCTGCTTGTAACTATTAAACAAAATCTTCATCTGCTGCAACTCTAGCCAATACATCATCCCATTCAACATCTATAAAACCCTGAGCTGCTTGATGCAACATGAGCATCTCTTATCTTTAGCTGCATCAAACTATTCTTGTAGCTTTTGAGCTACTTCTTCATCCCTGCTAATTTGAGCCCGCTCTCTCTGTTTCATCTTCCTTGGAGACTCAGTTTCATCCATTTTAGCCTTACCCTTATCTTTAGCAGCACTCTTTTTGATCTCCATAAGTGTCTCTGCAATGGTTAAATCATCAACAGTAGTATATGCATTTCTTTGAGGACTGGCAGTACTAACAAATGTACTAGCAGTTGAAACTCGTGCATGAGTACTAACTTCTTGACTATCACCAAAACCCTCTTGAGTTTCCAAATTCTGTCCATACCTCTCCTAAACTTTAACATGTGGAGGAACCAATGAAATTCCAGCATCCAAATCTATTTATTCTATCAGACTCCTCCCCTGTTTGGAAGGATCCTCTGCAACTAATTCCTCTTCATCATCAGAGGTAACAAGTGTTAATCTCCTTTTTTTAGACTTGGATTTCCAAAACTTTAACTCATCTTCAAGAGACTTTACCCTGTTGATTAACTTCTTAAAAGCAGTAGCATATATCTTTTTTGTCTTCTTGAGACCAGATTCTAATCCTTCTACCTTCTGTAACAAGGTTGTAACAATATCCATCAATTTATCTTGTTTCAGTCGGCCCTCATCACTTTCAGGTGTGTGATCTCCTGGGAGAGGTAAATCATAGGGTGTAGGGGTAACACTATCCATAATTCATTTGTTCAAGTCTTTCCTCGTCTCTCCAGGTGTGTTAACTCAATAGGAGAGTGAATCATATGAATTTTTAGATGCCCTCGTCATGACCTATCAGAGCAATGACACCCAATGGCTTCCTTTGGCACCTAGGTCTGTCACCTGAACCAATTCCTAGAAGAGGATCATTAGACATTAACCGGAAAAAGAGATTAGGTCATAGTTATGTTTACCACTAGCCTGTGCTGCCTCTAACGCTAGAAGGCATAGTGGTAAGCCCTTACCATCTGTCATCTGACTCTTAAAGACAGCCCTCATCAGCTACATTTTGGTATAGGCACACTAGTCTATAAGGGGGGGGGGGTAACTGAGTGTCCTCTGTAAGGCTTGCCTAGTGTTTGAGTATTTTAGGTGATGATGATTCTTAACAGGGAATTTGTTTCTTCAATAATGGAGTTGATTAGTAAAGGTGCTGGTTGGGGTTAAGTAAGTTTTCCTAAAGCCTTCACCCTCTACTACGGTGGTGTCAACAGTGATGCAAACAATGGAGTAATTTCTTCGCCTTAAAAATCTTTTCTTTTTCTTTTTTATGTTAGTGAAAACCTTTTATAGTAGTACAGGTTTTTTATAATATCATTAAAAAGTGTTTCTACAAGAGAAATCAGATGATTAAAAAAGAGTTGAAAAAGCCTTAGATACATTAAAAACTTTCTTGTATTGGTATCCAAGTTCCTCAACATGCCATCAAAAATTAGTTTAGAAAAGTTAAACTTTTGACCATAAGCTAAACAAATGACTGCAGATGCTATATTACTGGAAAATTCATTCCAAGAAGTAGATTTTAAACTTAAGCAGTGTAAAATGGTATGTATGAGGTACTTCCATTGAGGGGAGAAGAGAAATTTTTTGAAAAGTAAGTTTGTTAGAATCACTCTCATACCCCATCAATGCAAGGTTTTTAAAAATATTTTCATTTGTTAGACAAGTAATACCATCCTCATCATTAAAGTGAAGATCACTCCTTACTGATGATTTTGATATTACTACTGTCTTGCCATCAACTGTGGCATGAATTTGCTTCACATCATTGACTGTTTGAGAATGTGCAGTATTCCAAAACTATTCAATATAGGAAGGATAGATAATAGGACTTATAGTTTAGGCATAGTGTATAGGGCTAGTAGTAAGAAAGTCCACTATCTCATGAAAAGCAGCATTCCTATCTGTTCTTTCCAAGCAGGCTACCATGTTGTGTTGGTCAACAAATTAAGTAATCATTCCATTGATATAATTTTGATGATCGACGATGAATACGATCAGGGTTTGTAATTGAGAGCGTATGAGAGAATTGGATGAAGTTACTGTATGATGAAGAACAGTTGTATAGAGTTAATAGCAAACCTACGAGCAAAGAAACCGTTATATTTACACTAAACCCCCTCAGCAGTATTATCCCCAACGGTAACAAGCAAACAAGTTAAAAAAAAAATGGAAACCCAACAGTACTAACTTGGCTCCAATTGTAGTACTAACTTTTGCCTAGCAGCACTAACTTTCGCCCATCAGCACCAAATCCTGCCTAGCAACATTAACCTTACAACTACCAGTTTTAACTCTAAATTCATCACTAATACCATCTTCAAACCACATCAATCATAAATCTAACAAACACATCTTCAGAGATTAAGTAATCCAATGCTAGCAATCAAAAAGTTAAACCTGCTAACATCAAATGCCTTTGTGAGTAAGATCAGCAACAATTGTGGATCTGTATGTATCTAATTACTTGAATTAAGCCTCTCACATAAGAATCTCTAAATGAAATGGTGGCCTTATTTTAATGTACTGTTTTAGAATGAAACACTGGATTCTTCACAATACAAATGGTGCTTTCATTATCAATGTAAATCTTGGTGTTCATGAAATTGAACCCATAATCAAGCATCTGATTTTGGATCCATAACACTTGTCCACAAAAATTAGCAGCAGCAACATACTCTGCTTCAGTAGTGGAGTTGGCAACTATAGTTTGCTTTTTTACATTGCCATGAAATCAACCTTTTGCCATGAAATTGACAACCTCCTGTTGTGGATTTCCTGTCAAGGCTAGCTCCAGCATAATCAAGTCAGAAAAATCTTCTAAGTTAAATGTGAATCTCTAGGATACCAGAGGGGCCCATTTTGGTCTGACTTTTAATTATCTAAAGATCCCTATTCGACTGCATGAAGAAGGGTTGAGAACATTAGAATAACTTGAACATTGCACAAGCAAAAACATAAACATTATTTTCAGGCATAGAACTGTTAAGTACATCAAATGATCCAATCATCTGATCTAATAAGTGTGACACCACATGCCTCAGCCTCCTTCATCTCTTGAGCAATGCCTTGTTAGTCTCTATTGGAGTGCTTGCTGTCTTTACTATGACAAAATCAAATCAGCCACATACTTGTCTTGGCTGATGAAGATTCCATCATCTTTCTGCTTACTGCAACCCTAAGAGAATGTAAAGCTCCCCATAGAACTCATCTGGAATCTCTTGTGCATCATCTGCTCAAACTCAACACATAAAGACTTCTTTGTGGACCCAAAGATGATGTCATCAACATACACCTGCACTAACAGGATATCACCTTTGTCCTTCTTGATGAATAGAGTCTTATCTATAGTGCCTCTCCTAAATCCATTTTCTAATAAGTAGGTAGACAAGGTCTCATACCAGGCTCTAGGAGCTTGATGTAGACCATATAAAGCTTTTTCTACCTTATAAACTTTGTTAGGGAACTATGGATCTTCAAAACTAGGAGGTTGGCACACATACACCTCCTCTTCAATAGTACCATATAAAAAGGCACTCTTCACATCCATCTGGTACACAATAAACCCCATAAATGATGCATAGGCCAAAAATAACCTGATTGCTTCTATCCTAGCAACAGGAGCAAAAACCTCATCATAATTAATTCCTTCTTCTTGGGTGTAACCTTGTGCCACCAGTCTTGCCTTGTTTTCTAACTACTACCTCCTTTTATCTTTCTTGTTTCTATAGACCCATTTTGTTCCAATGGCATGCTTGCCTTTGGGTAAATCAACCAATCTCCAAACCTTTTGCAATTTAAACTATAGCAACTCATCTTACATTGCCTCTATCTAACTTATATCTGTCAAAGCTTATGTCACCTTCTTGGGTTCTATTTGTGAGAGAAAATAGGAAAATAAGCAGTTAAGATAATCCATATGGTTGGTTCTCCTCTGCTTTTCGATTTAACTGACATAGACAGGTTCCTTGAGAAATATTGGTCATCCTCCTTGTTTGAGTAGCTGAATTTATGTCTCCAATGATCTAGTCTTTAGGATGATCCTTGTGAATTCTGGTTGTGGGAATAGGACTAACATTCATGGTTGTTTCCATGTTGTCGAGGTCAGCCTCTGCACCCACATCTTCATCATCATATGCACTACTAAAGATACTAGTATTTAGAAGATCAGTAGTATCCTCTAAATCAGGCATAAGAGGATCAGTTAGAAGATCATTAACAAAACTTTGCCCAGCAGCACTAATAGATGGACTAACAGTAGAAACTCTATTAGTGTTGTTAGCATAATCTTCCTTCTGTTGAACAAGCAATTTATCCAATTCAGATCTCAAATCCTGCACATGTTGGTCACCTTCTTTATTTGAAGTTTCTCCTCCTCTCTGACCATTTATTTCACCCTCATTGCAGGTTCTATTAGTAATCTTTTTACCAGCATCACCAGCAACTGCATCCCTGAGCCTGTGACTATCAGGAATGGGGTGGGGGGGGAGGAAAATGGAGCATAATATATTGTTTAGTATAGGTACTAAGCATCAACATATATTTAGATACATGCATTCCTATTAGTCTGATTCCCTGCAGTAACTGGCTTATAATTCATAGAGTTTGTTAGTAAATCAATATCAAAGAGCCAATCTGGTCCACTCCCTGAAACATAGGTTAGATTTTCAAGAAAGGTTATGTGCAGGTTCTCCTCTACTTTCCTAGTTCTAGTGTTAAATACCCTAAAAGCCTTGCTATTTATACAGTATCCAACCAAGAACCCCTCATCAGCCTTCCCATCAAATTTGCCTAGGAGATCTAAGGTATTAAGAATGGTCACAGGAAACCCAAAAAGTCTCATAAATCTTTTACTAGGTGGTCTACCATGTAATAGTTTATAATGTGTCTTGTTGTGAGGCTTGGTTACTAAAACCCTATTATGAACATAACAAGCAGTATTAACTGCTTCAGCCTAAAATGTATATGTAAGTAGTAATCTACAGCATAGTCCTAGCTGCCTCTATTAGTGCCTATTCTTTCTTTAGCAACTGCATTTGTGTGAGTTCTAGCACCACTAAGAATTCCTCTTAATCCCTTTCATCCCACAGAACTGATTCATGTCATTATTTTTAAATTCAGTTCCATTTCACATCTGATGATTTTAACCTTATGATTTATTTAGTTTTCAATGCCAGTTATAAAAGTTTTAAGTATCCCACTAGTCACATCCTAAGTGGCCAAGAAATAAACCAATCTAAAACCTACTAAATCTCAGTGGACAACAAGACAATGTGTCCTTGGGATGATACTCCTCACAGATGTTGGCCAAATAGAGTCCAAATGCAACATTTGTAAGGGTTGCTGATAAAGCCTCACAACATGGACTTTTACAAGAGCTTTAATGTTGTTTCCCATCTTGACAAGCAACAAAATTATGGTCCATTTTTCAAAAAGCTTTAAAGCAAACCTCTTAAACAAGGTTTCCCCTTACAAGTTTGTTCATAGTTTTAAAGTTTATATGACCAAGCCTCATATGCCATAAATTAGACTCATCTATTGTAGCCTTTGCAAATAAACAAGTCAAACCTACTGAAGGAATAACATTCTTTAGATCAAAACTGTACATGTTGTCATGTCTGGGAACTTTAAGCAAGACTTGACTTTTATCTAGTAGCTTAAAGTCAGGAGATAGAACAAGACATTCAGTCTTAGTGAAAAGAAACATTGTTTTTCTTGTCACATTCTTTGTGAGACTCAGAGAAAAGTAAACTTAAGTTTCTTTACAAAGAATACATCTTCAAAGTCTAATTTAACAGTCTAATTTTTACCTTGCCAGTAATTGTTACTCCTTTAGGACTTCCTCCATATGCAACAAATCCACCATTATTTCTTGATAATCTGTAAGAAATGACTTGTTTCTAGTCATATGCCTAGAGCATCCACTGTCAAAAATCCTTGATCCTATAAAGTATATTGTGGATTACCCTGCACTCAAAATAAGAGAATTAGTTTCCTTTGGGACCCCAAGCTATTACTGACCTTAGTCCTGCCTGTAGATCAACATAGTCAAATCTTTTAAGCATGTATGATCCACTATCTTTGGAGATATGGTCAATAACATTTCCTTTTGGTCTCCAAATCTAGCATGTTGAGGACTTAACAACATTTTCCCCATTTCCCTCTGCAGCACTAACTACTGCTTTTGGCCCAACAGTAGTTACATTGTTAACCCTAGCAGTATTAACTTTCATTAAAATTATTGGTTTTAGCTGCTGATTTTTGGTTAAAATCCCTTCTTACTGGTGAATGTGATTTAAAATAAGAATATTTTATGGGAATAGCATCCTTCACTTTTTGTTAGGGAAGCAGTATTAACAGCCTGGCAGTACAAATTGAAGCTGGCTGCTACCTGGAGAGCTTTGCCTAGTAGCATTAACTGCACTGTCCTGACTTTGTGCTACTGCTGTGGAACAAAATTCCTTTTAGGAGTGGGTGAGTTAATTATTTTGTGGTTCACCCACTGACATGTTTCCATATGGTCAAATCTTAAACCTTTGACCAGTAACCCTTCCCTTATATTCAACACTAGTTTTTCTATCATTTATTGTCATGAAAAATCATATCTTTGATTAAATGGTTGGAAACTACACATAAAAATAAGATTTCTTATAAACACAACCATTCCCTAGTTTCTGAGTCATCACCCTTTTCATTGGGGGGGGGGGGGGGAAAACAGTTGCCTTCTATTACCCCTAGGACTTTGACTTTTCCTAGGATACTCTACTTGCCTATGTGTGTTTTCCTTATTAACAGATTTCACATTCTCACCAGATTTGACAAAATTGATTTTTGTAAACTTTGGTTTTGTCTGATCAGATTTAGGTCTAAACACACTATCATTATCACTATTAGTGTCCCATTCTTCAATGATAGGAGCACTAGGCCTAATAGTTTTAGGCTTTTCTACAATATCCTTACTAGTCTTAGATATACTAGTTTCAATTTCAGGCATACTAGTGGTGGTCCCATTCTCACTAGCATAGCTGAAAAATAAGATCATCCTAACCCAGCAAAAGATAATCAGTGTACTTGTAGGCAGTAGTTCCCAGTAAAGGGAGGGGGAACTGCATGAAATCCTTCACCTGTTTTGAATCTATCATTTACTGGACTTATCCACATCACTTTCTCTACTGTTAAACACACTATGAACCACTTCACTCTCATTCATATGAATATTATTCAATTCACTCTCATTCATTTGACTATCATAACCAAGACCAGTTTTTGTATTAGCACTTATTTTGACTATTAATCAATTTAGTTAATTCTTGATGATTCTTCAAATTTTTCTAGTTTAATTTTCAAATCATCTTTCCTCTTTATAATCTTCTCTAACGATTTTTAAGGTACTTTATAGAAATATCTTTCACTTGGACAGTCATACTGCGTTAAAAAAGCAATATTTTTCTTCATACACAGCTTCATTCCTTTCATGAACAAAGCTATCCTGAGCTTCAAATATTCTAATCCTATTTGATAATCTATTATTCAGATTATATTTATTAAGGAAGAGAGTGCGGTTTGGTTTGTGGTTTTATTAATAACAAAAAGGCTGCGTTTGGTTGTAAAACCACCTGAAAAGGGGTGCGTTTGTCGTGGGTCAGCCGTGAACCACCGCAAGGGTGCGTTGGTTTCGTTTATAGCACAGCAAAGGGGTGCGTTGGTGTTATAGAAATATACAAAGGGCGCGTTGGTTTGACAGAAACGCAGCAAGGGGCGTTTGGATATAAGGTTTAGCAGCAAGGGTGTGTTGGATGTTATAAACAAGAAAAGGGTGCGTCGGGTTTGTTTATTCACCGACAGGGTGCGTTTGGTTGACAGAAACGCAGCAAGGGCGCGTTGGTTTGTGATTTACGCGGCATAGAATGCGTTTGATTTTAGTTATAATCTGATTAGGGTGCGTTTGGATGGCTGTTTAACAGCCATGATGCGCGTTTGGTTTGGCAGAAATCCATAAAGAGTGTTTGGGTTGCTGTTTAACACCACAAGGGTGTGTTTGGTTTATATAAATGGATAATACAAATTAAAAGATTTCATATATAAATATATACATTAAACCGGACCTAAATGTGGAATTGGTTAAATAAATATTTTATTTATTATTTCCGTTTTTGTGTTTATAATAACTGCTAAAAGATGTGTTTGGGTTTGCAACATGGATTGATTCAATTGGAGGGAAAATAATTAACTTTTGTTAATATGGAAAACGTTACATGAACGATCAGGTCATGACAGGATTTTTATAAATCGCTACACTTAGTAAACTTTTACAAATCTTACTTTACTTATTTTCCTAAATAGGACGAATAAATGCCTTAAGAATTATTAGATCGCGAAGGACCAATAATCAAATGTAAGCTATAATTTTTGAGATTTCAGTTATCTAACCCGCAACTTTAAACGTGCATTTATTTTTATAAAAAGACGTTCTACTAAATCATTGGGGATATCTGGGCGTGTGTCGAATTATTTAGTTTCATTTATTTTTATCATCTTTCTTATATAATACTTGGAAAGTATTATATAATTCAACCATTTTATTTTAATTGTCACTTTTTAGAGGTAACACATGACGCGTATTATATACGCTTCGAGTTATTCGTTGGGTCGTGTATCTTGTTATATAATTCACGGTATGAATTATATACTCGGTTATTTTTCATTATGTAATACATACGGAATGTATTACACACCTTACGTTTACTTTTTGATTTATTTATTTAACCAACCACCAAACTATTACAACTTTAAATCTAAATCTTTTATCAACGTGTCGCGTTGACATAACAATTCATCGGGAAACCCAAATGAGTTATCCTAGGCTAGTGAGACTTAGCCGTTAAGACTAGTTGCAACTTCTTGGTCGAGCCGTTTCAGTTTCCGTTTCGTCTTGTACTCAATGTGTACATTCCCGCCAATCGTTCTTCATCATCGATGTGAGTTTATAGCCCCTCTTTCACTTGTTTTACATTTACTTTACAAATCTCGGGGGAGAATACATGCTCAACTCAACTTGTTTACATATTTGTTTACAATATCTTTTTACATACTATTCTACACACTTGGTTTACATACTTGATTTTGCAATTTATTACAAACTTGGTTTCATACTTTGTCACATACTCATTTGCATACATGTTTACGAAATTGTTTACATACTCATTTCGAACTCAACTACTTGATTTATATCACACTCTTTTCTACTTATGGATTTAAGTACTCAAAGCTATTTACGAATACAATGGTTACTTTTACTTTGGACACAAGTACTTTATGTGAGAATTTCCCTTTTTACGTGGTTTGCCTAAGTTACTCTATTGCCATGAAGTCCCCCTATCATGAACCGTTAATTTCTTGACCGGAGGACCGGTTGAGGGAGCGCGAATGCTGTGAATAGATCTATTGGGAATGAACTCCCCCGTCCGGGTAGATAACAACGCACTACCATGTACACGGACGCATTACATTTGAGGAAACTAGGTGCTAGGCAATGCACCTACCGGGGCACTAACTTATAGCAACGTATACTTAAGGTTTCGGTGTCATGAGCTTAGCGCAACAGTACTGGAAAACTTTTTGTTGTATTAAATAGCATAACATATTTGTCGAGCTTCTAGAGTTCTTGAGCTTCAACGCAACAGTAGGTTACTTATTTATGTGTAATGTATTTGTTTAGTAGACCCATTACATTTTGGAAAATCAAACGATCTCTGTCCATACTACTTATTGATCATTACTAATTTCTGAAACCACTTTTCATTCATATAATGCGTGCGAATGCAATAATCACTAACCCTTTTCGGTTTCCTACATTTACTCTTTCACTTTTGGCGATTATTATAAGGATTGAAATGGTTATGCATACTTTATAAATCTTTGGATTCCAACATTTACATTTATATTTACAAAACTCTATGAACTCACAAACTTTAATGTTGACACTTTTAAGCATGTTTTTCTCAGGTGAATTAGATGCTTGGCCTACTTGATATGCATTGGAGTCTACTACATTCAAATGATCAAATCTCGTTGTATTGTTTTCAAGCTTTTCTTTTCGGGATGCAATCGCAGTGGACAAATGTTATATCAATTTCAAGAAAATCAACGAGATTACTTTTCAAATGACACATTTAGAGGTCGTTCTCTTTTATCTTGTGCGTAAAGTGCTCGTTTGTTAAAGAAAGGGGGAGGTGACTGAGGAGCTTGAAAGGTTATGTGGCAACCATGTGCGAGTGGAAAGTGCTCGTTTGTTGAAACGTGTGCAAAAGCGTGATTTGGAGAAGGTTACGCGTCTCTAAACTATGGTGCCAAATATTCATACAATTTTAACATCTTAAACATTCATTACCACATCATAACTAAAGATAACAACACAAAATCATTCAAACCATAACCTTTTTGCCATCCCTTATTTACCTTCTTCTTGTCTGCAATATCTCTTTACCATATAATGCAATAACTCGTATACCAAGTATGCAATCTCTGAAAGGAGATGGCCTTTGGGCCTTTTTACCTTTGTCAACAACTAAAAGCTTACCGTCTGTCCTCTTACCTTTCTTACATTTTGATTTCCCAACAGTTTTTTCCACATTTGATGTGGATTGATACAATGCTTTACTTGTTGCTTCACTTGGTCCTAGTACTTCAAGCTTTGTAACACCTGAATTCCAAAGGAACTGAAGGCTACACAAACGATACATAAATAAAGCAAACGTCTAATTCTAATGAATTCTCCAATAAAGAAATAAAATTAGTTTTCCCAACAATTCAAACTAAAAATGGCATTACAAAGTTCTGCTATGAATTTATTCCTAAAAAACTAAATAGGCCAAAATAGTAAGTCTCTAACACTCCATGCCACTTGTACCAGCTCTCAATCTCTATGTCCGAAACCCTAAGTACCTGCCGCATGGAAATGAAATGCGGCTGAGCGAAAAGCTCAACGCGTGGATACAAAATAAAAGCAATACTGGACAAAAGAAGCATATTTACTCATAAACAGTTATTCAGTAAAGGAATTCAAACGAAAGGTTTAAACAATAAATTTAGAATCACAACGATGACATTTTAGTGAGATGATTTCAATAGACTATGTTCAAAACGATACGTTCAAAGTGCATGTTTGAAAAGTGTGGAAATTGTAGAGGGGGTGAATACGTTTTCGTTTAAAATCTTGAAAAAACATTTGTATCAAATACTCGATCAATCTTGACTTAATATGAAAAGTGCCAATTATAGTCTATGACTATAAAGACTATATAAAGCATGAAGTAAAGCATGTAGTCACAACACAAGCATAAACATCAAGCCACAACACAAACATCGTCATAAAGTAAAGATGGAGAGTAATAAATAAAAGAGAGTGCAAGCCGGACACGGTGATCTATAATGGTTCGGTCATAGTGCTCCTCTCCGCCCTACTCCACTCCCCGAGTACCCAACTCGAGAGTTACTTCACTAGATCAGCAAGCTCCCTTCTCAACGGAGAAAACCTTACACAACGTCGCTTATACTTATTCCGGTACAAAGCTAAATATTAGGTCCTAGTTTGAGGTAGAACCAACATAAAGTCGCTTGCACTTTATCCGGTACAAAGCTAAATATCGAGTCCTTCTTTGGGTACAACCAAACCCGTTATGTTTTGTGGCCCAACATAACAAATCTTGTCTTTTATGGCACAAACACATAAACCATCTAATACAATGTGATGACAATAGTGTATACAATAAAGATCCAAGACATATGCGTCAATTGGCATGAATTCCTAATCTAGATGATCTTTCAATGATAGGAAGCATTCAAATGGATGAAGATGATGAGATCTCCAATCTTGTAGATCTTCATATGTATATGCTTTGTGGTGGATGGAAATGGCAAGATCTCTAAGGCTTGCTTTGGTGGATCATCTTGGAAGTATGCTTACAACAAAATAGATGTTAGCGCATTATGATCATATGCAGATGAGAATGAATGTGTATGTTCCTACAAATCTAAATGAGTATGAAAACTAGAAAGAATGTTTGTGTAAAAATAGGTGAGAAAATGGTGAGATTTGGCATTCTATTTATAGGCAAAAATGTTAATGTTCACCCGGATCTGGCTAATCCCTTCCAAAAGGTATCCGTCCAGTGTAATGAAAGGGATCCGGCTCACTGTGTATCAAATCCGGGTTTTAGAAGATTTTGTGATAAAAGATCTTACAAAGTCTTATGCAATCTTCAAAGATTATGTTTATATTTGGAAAGATATTTGAAGATATGGTAATGTCATGGATGATGTAAAATCATAAGCATTTTTCTTTTAAAGAAATGTGTTAAAGTAAAATGTATATATACTTAAAAGGTAAGTTACTTGTGTTTTAAAAATATGAAAGTGCAAGTACATTTTGTTAACTTGTATAAATGAAATGTGTAAGTAATCATTACTTGGTTAATTACAAAAATGTGTAAGTAACTTTGTTAGATTACTTACAAAGTAAAATGTGCAAGTTAACTATTATACTTGCTTAAAAATAGAATGTACAAGTGATGTATTTAAAGTAAAATGTGTACTCTTGACTTGACTCTAAAATGTATTTTAAACGTTTTCAATGGTTTGTTAAGGGTTTGATCATAGTGCTACATAACAAACATATACGAACCTGTGTTGTAACATACGAGGACTCAAGATGTCGTGATGTGTTGATGTATGTTGAGACAAAATATTATTACGAGTAACTTGTACATTTTACGTTATGTATTACAAGTTACATGTTTGTCATCAACAAAACAAACGAGACTGTATAAATTAAATATCGTAATATTTGCACTAACAAAAATTAAGTTCAATAGGAATTTCTCCGTACCTTATCGCTTTGTAATTTCTAGCTTCTTGCTAGTGGTTTAATAATATATTGCTATTCAAAAAAAAAGTATCAGCCAATACAATATAATGGGTACATGGACCTGCAGATCTAAAATACAAAACAATAGTGGATGAGGTGATGGGAACTACGCCTCCATCCACAAACAATAACAATACAATAGCTATGGTCGACCGATATGCCTCTAAAAAATCCCTTATCACACCAACAATGAGGAGACGCCGTAGACAAATCACACTATTACGGATAGTGTCACGCCATCGGTGCTACAACGACACGCCCATGGTGCCTCCATGAGTAGTCAATAGCTCAATTACCCAGGTTTAAAGGTCACAATGTCAATCAAGAAGGTTCAATAACAATAAGGATCAATAATAATAAGGTCCAATAATGATGGGACAATAACAATATGTTAATACAAATAATGTCTAAAAACGTTATTTATATTTTTTGACTTCTCTACATTTTGATAATCACAAAATGTAAAAACATTCTACGTAAAATTAAACGTAAAAAAGTTATTAATCGTAAATTTCCGTTTCGACGTAAATCACTTACGGTATGTACAAATAAATGATTAATTTGTTAAATGATTAAAGTTATATCTTTTTGTCCTAAACTTTATATTTTTATAAATGTAACAAACCTTTTTACAAAAATAAATTAGACAAAATATTTTTGTAATTAAAAGAAATGTTTTATTCAAATATATATTTGAAATCAAAATTTTCCCCCAAAATTAGAAAAACCTGCCTTAGAAAATATTTCCCCGCTACAAGACAAAAACAAGAGCGTGCTACCAGGGGCGGCCCCCTGATAGGCACCCGTAGCCCTCCTATCGATAAGGGGTCCGCCTTTGATAGCTTGGGGGCCGCCGGGCAATTTTTGTCCCATGCTTTGCCTATAAATAGTGGACTGTTCCCCCAGATTTTTCCATCTTTTGCACACTTATTCTTTCTGTTCTAAATCAGCAAACCATTTTTTATTCTTTGATCATTTAACTTGTATAACCATTTGTTTTCAAGTGATCCAATCTTTCCTCTCAAAGTGCAAGAGAAGAATACTTGTAATCGCCAAGATACGGAGTATTGTAGATTAGTTGGGCTTACGTAACGTTGTTACGATCTTGTTGTATATTGTACATCAGCCACATCTCTTATATATTCTTGTGTATTAGTTAGATAGGGTAGATCGTGTAAGTATTTAGGTGAGAAAATACTTGTGTGAGCGGTTAGTATTTTAGGCCTCAAAATATAAGTGTCAGTGGTAGATCGGTTCTAGCTAAGATTAGAACTCAACATTTGGCTTAGTGTCAAAAATTGGTGTAAGCTACATGTGTACGGTTTTCTTCGTCTAAAGGGAGTTTGTTGATATAGTGAAGTGAACTCTCGAGTTGGATACTCAGAGAGTGGAGTAGGGCGAAGAGGAGCTTCGTTATCGAACGATTATAAATCTTCGTGTTATGGTTTGATCTTTCTAACTCTATCCTTTTGTCTTGCACTTAATATTTTGTAGTTAATATTATTTGTTTACTTATTTATATTGTGTGCATTTGATATCACTTAAACTCGGATCTACGCTTTTATATATAAAAGTTAATCAAACTTTAAAAAGCGATAAACTATTCAACCCCCCTTCTAGTTTCCACAATTAATATCAGAAGTCAGGTCACCCAAGATTTTTAAAATAAACTGTATTTTAAAACTTGAATCGATCTATGGAATTGGAAAAATATTTAGAAGGCAAATCCATGCAAAGACCATCACTCTTTGAAAGCGATAGATTTATTTATTGAAAATATATATTCAAAACTTATGTGAAATCAAAAGATCTAGATCTTTGGTATGTTATTTTCTATGGTGATTTCCCACTTACTGAAAATAATCCTGAAACTAAAAATGATGAAATTATACCATTTGATAAACAAAGCGATGATCTTAAAAAGAGGCTTGCTAAAAACAATGAAGCCAAAATGGTAATTTATAATGCATTTCCACGTAAGAATACGAAAGAAATTTTAGGTGCAAAACCGAAAAAGAAATTTAGGAAACCTTGTTAATCACTCACCAAGGTTATAGTCAAGTCAAATATAATAAAATTGATCTTCTTGTTCAACAATATAAATAATTCACGATTTCGGAAGAGGAATCGATAGATAATGCTTTTGCTAGGTTTAAAACACTATTATTACTAGTTTAAAAGCATTTGATGAAGGTTTTTCTAGCAAGAACTATGTTAGGAAATTTCTTAGGGCACTTCATCCGAAATGGAGAGCAAAGGTTACGGCTATTGAAGAGTCGAAGGACTTGACATCACTATCACTTGACGAACTTATCTGTAACTTGAAAGTTTATGAAGTGATAATTAAGAAAGATTCAATAGTCAAAGGAAAAAGAGAACAAAGTAGATCTTTTGCCTAAAAGGCTAAAAAGGAATCTAGTGATGAAGAAAGTTCGACTTTCGGAAGTGAAGACGAAGATTACACCATGGCCGTGAGGGATTTCAAGAAGGATTTCATAAGACGAGGTAGATTCGTAAGACAACCACGTGATGAAAAGAAGTCGTTCAAAATAAATAGAGATGACAAGAACAGATAGAGCGAAAGAAAATGTTTTAGATACGGAGACCCAAATCACCTCATCGGGGAATGTCCGAAGCCACCAAGAAACAAAAACCAAAGGGATTTTGTTGGAGGATCTTGGAGCGATAGTGGTGAAGATGAGGAAGAAAAGACCAAAGATGAAACGTGTCTTATGGCTCAAGCATCTAATGTGGTACTTTCCGAAACCGATTCTTATAGTGATGATTTATCAACAATAGATGATCTTGAATTAGATAGTGAATATACTCTTTTATGCAAAGTAAGTCAAAATGTCATAAAACAAAAATAAGTCACTAAAAACTATTAAAAATAGGCTAAAGATATAAATACTTGAACTAAAAGAGAAAGTGTCAAGATTAGAGAAAAATAAAGAAATTAACATCAGATGTACAACATGTCAAAACCTTAGATTTAAAAACGAGAAACTTAAAGAGGAAGTGTCTAAGCTTAATCAATTTGACAAAAGCACTCAATCGCTTAAGAAAATGTTAAGTTTTCAAAAACCCTCCAGAGACAAATCGGGTCTAGGTTTTAATTCGGTCGAAGCATCATCGAGCGGGACTAAACAAATAAAATTTGTAAAAATACAAGAACCTGAATCTCACTCCGTTGAAGAAAAATATGTTAAATCAAATTCGAGTTCAAAACCTAAATACATATTTGTAAATAATGTCAAGGTTCCCGTTGCAAGTGATAATGAAGTAAAACGCTTTTATAAACCATCTTTAAAACCCGGAGTTTGTTTTATAAAACCCGCAAGAAAGTCGAAAATTCCACCTCCAAAGAGAACTAATAATTCTTGTTCTCGGTCTAAGACACCGCAACCTAGAAGAAACCCAAGAGAGACAAAATTACTCTAATTCCCAACAACAAAATTATACTCCTTGGGGAATTTGCCCACCATTCTTACATCCAAATCAAATGCAACAAATGCGAAGGATGTTTAGCACTAACAATTTTGGACCCATAAGATATTGGGGACCAAATGTTTCAGTTATTGTAAAATTTAAATAGGTATTCTTGGGAATTGATTTGGAGCCCGACGAGTGAATTAAAGATAGTGGATGCACTAAGCACATGACGGGAAACCGAAAGATTTTCTCTACATACAAAGCATATAATGAAGGTAATGTTATTTTTGGAAGTTTTCTACGTGGTAACATCATTGAAAAATGTACGATTTCTCATGACTCCCTTAATATTGCAAATGTTGAGCATGTAGACAATTTAGGATTTAATTTGCTAAGTGTTAGCCAAATATGTGACAATAAGTGCAAAGTAACATTCTCCGAGCACGATAATGAAACAACTAAGGATGGAAAAGTTATAGGTAGAGGTATTAGGAAACGTGGCTTATATGTGATGAAATTAGGAAATAAGGCAAAAGATAAATTATATCTTATGACAATAAATGAAAACTCTGCATTATGGAAAACGAGATTAGGTCACGCAAATATGCGTTTAATTCAATCATTGGTATCCAAGGAGCTAGTTAGAAATCTACCTAAGCTTAAATTCGATTAACATTTTTGTGACGCTTGCAAAATTGAAAAAACAAGCTTACGCTAGCCACAACGCTAAGAATATGGTCTCAACGACTAGATGCTTAGAACTTCTTCATATGGATCTATTCGGTCCATCCGCCATACAGAGTTGATGTGTGTTGAAACAAGCTTTAAATTTATAATAACTAGAAATACTGATTTTGACTAAAAACACAACATTCGAGCAAGTATACCATATTCGAGTG
>BQNB010018709.1:56145-67897 GCA_026074375.1 Tanacetum coccineum | reverse complement strand
AAAAAGTCCGTTTTAAGCGTTTATATGACTAGTTTTTGCTTATTGGGCCTTAAGGCCTATTAGTTGTCCAAAAACATTATTGTTAGTTTTACAATTCGATTTAGGCCCATTAAGAAAATAAGTCCAACGAATAATCCA
Organism: Tanacetum coccineum; assembly: GCA_026074375.1. Classification (NCBI taxonomy): domain Eukaryota; kingdom Viridiplantae; phylum Streptophyta; class Magnoliopsida; order Asterales; family Asteraceae; genus Tanacetum; species Tanacetum coccineum. The sequence continues at coordinate 67,759 of BQNB010018709.1, read as the reverse complement.
CGAAAGAAGCCAAGGCTCACTGACCAAGACTAAGCCATGGTTTGGGCCTAGCTTATTGGGTCGTTGCCTTTTAAGCCCATAATAAGCTATCCGGAGCTTATTCTTAAGCCGTTAAGCTACGTGTACATTTAAATATCAAAATAAGCTATACCTTATTCTAGTTCTCAAAATAAGCTATCATAATAAGCTATGAAAATATAACAAGAATAGGTAATAACCAAAATCACTTTTTCTTTGTTTTCCTTTTTCATTCGAAAATAAATAAGCCATAAATAAGCCGTATAAGCTTATTTTGAGCCGAAAATAGAAATAAGCTACTAAATATATGAATGTTATTTAACCATCACAACCAAAATAATAAACTGGTCTTTCCTTGCCTCTTTTTACCCATGTTCGAACCAAATAAACACCCCTTAATATTTATTTCAAAACTTTAAGCTTTTGATTTTTAGAAAACAAACCGTATAACTATTATCTATGCATCATAAGACTACTAGAAGTACAAAAATTATTTAAGAAATTGATGACTTACAAAGAGGATTTTGAAAATGAGATAAGCACGAAACCGACAACCCAAACGTTATTTTAAAGAAACCACGCCTATTAGAATCAACCCGGACGAACTTAGATTTCCATGTTTCTTGATCAAAATCAAAATAAAAGAGTGTGTGTGTATATGTGTGTTGTTTTCGGACGCAAGAAAGAAAATGAAGAGAGAACAAAAATGTTGTGTGTAAAAATGAAATGAGATGTGTATGTTTGAAAAGATATAAGACAGAAGTTATACCAAGGGTGGGACAAACTAGCTAAATGTTGCCTTCTTGCTCCTTTGTGGGGTTCGAACGCCTAGAGGCTTCTAGGGAATCCTATGAGCGTTTTGGCTCTTGTCGGGTTACTTAACGATCATAACTCGTGATTTAAATTGTGACCCGAAGTTTTCTTGTATTTTTAACGGATGTAAAAATATTTTTAGATGAACTTTGAATATTTACACTATGGGTAGATAAGTTAAATTGCTTTAAATTTAGTATGGACGTGTCGGAACACGTTGTTTGATATCTCAATCCGTTTGCGAGACATCCTCCCGAAAATTGATCAAATATAAGTATAATCATCTATAATGAGATAAATAAAGAGAATAATAGCACTAACGATCAAATAGATAATAAACTGATTACCGTTAATCACGGAAATCGATCTGACAGAAACAGAAAATGCTAAAAGTCAAAGGACTTAAAATAGAACATTATGAACTAGAAAATCCACAAGGGTTACATCAACGTACGAAGCACATAGAGATTGACATTCATTTTGTTCGTGATTTGGTTGTTTCTGGTCAGGTTCGAGTTCTTCATGTTCCATCTTGTTATCAGTTTGCGAATATTTTCACCAAGGGTTTGCCTTCTGCGTTGTTTGAAGAGTTTCGTACCAGTTTGAGTGTTCGGTATCCTCCCGCTCAAACTGCGGGGGAGTGTTAGTCGTTATATTTATTGGGTTTAGTATACGGAGCTCAAGCCCGCTTCTAGAATACTCATTATTATACTATATTATCTATTATATTATATGATTCAGTTTGTGGATTTAATGGGCAATATTAAAGATGGTCCTAATTCAATACCTTTAAGCTACTCCATTCTCCACAGGTCGACTGAACATGAAGGGTTTGGGAGTTACTAGGTTTATGACTTCTAGAATTAATGAACCTAATCATGATTCCAGAATTAATGAAGCCATTCATGATTTGGGGGTTACATATGAAGTGTTTGTGGCTTTTCAGTTACAGAATTAATGAATGTATTCATGGGTTCTCCCCCAAAGCAATAGAAGTGACTACCTGAAATGCTATATAAAGGACATACTCACCTGTTGCCTTTGATCCATAACCCTGTTGCCTTTGATCCATAACCCAAACGAAGTCATCTATATATATATATATAAAGATTCAGTACAAAGTATTGAATTGCAGTAGTTATGACTCAATTTCATTAAGGCTCATAAACACCCGATGCCTTTCTATTTGCCCTCATCATTGTAGCCTCTTCATCAGGAGTTACCATCATCACTTGAAGATCAAGAGTTCCTTGAAGTACAATATTTATGGAGTTATACGGTTAAAATCAAAGGAATACAAACAATCATTGGGTTATGACATCCCTGATCACCAAGGTATTTACTTATTCATGTTTATTATAAAATCTTCAATTGATTATTAGTTTATCAAATTTAATTACATGAATCAAGTTCTAATTTGTAAGTATCAGCCTTAAATTATTTTTTGTATTTTTGGGCTTTTTATTTTATTTTGATTTTAGGTAAAAAAACGCATCTCTTAATTAGTTTATTTAAATCATAATCGAGTTGGGTTTTCAAGATTTTTGCATAAATATTTATAGAGATTAAGACTTTATGGGTAGAATAGCGATGATAATTAGGCGTTTCTTTAGCAGAGGATTACTTGAATTAATTATATATGTGTTATGAGAGTTCAGATTACTTTAGGATCGCTGAATGATGTAGTTCAAACAATCATTAGAATGTTTTGTGGAAGTTGAATAAAATTTGAATTATATGAAGTTTTATTGAAAGATTGCTTAATGTGTTTATTTTGTACGCATCAGGGTGTTTGGTCTTAAGAGAATTTGAACCTAAAGAACGTTGTTTCCTCATGAAGTTTGTAACCAGTTGTTCATGAGCTCCATTGATTGGCGTTAAGCACCTACAATCAAGTTTTACCATCCTCAAGGTAGCTTCTTTAACTTTTATATCCCCTCTATTATCTACTCGGGTAGAATTTCAATGGATTCAAGGATTTATTCTGAATTTACTACTTGGTGTTTGGGGTTATAATATAAGCCAAATTTCTGATTCCTGATCTACCTGACCCTCATTATTGCACCTGTCTATTTGACGTTGGTGCTTGCCGTTTTTGAACGCCTTTTTTTGTATTATGTATAGTCGTGTAACAGTTCGTTGTGATAAGTTTAATTGGGTTCGACTAAAGCCGAGGTTGCTCGCACATTGGCATGCTAACCTGCTAAAGTTGCAGATTTATATGTATACTTTCACATATTATTCAATGTCAAAACCTGATTTGGCCCATGTTGCAGCCGTGTCCGGCATTTGGCGGTGACGGCATGGCAACCTGACCTACCCTGTGGTTTGACGGTACGCTGGTATCTTGGCAAGGCAACCTCACGTGGGCTGTCGTGGTAGTCATGGCTGTCATTTAATTATTATATTATATGATTCAGTTTGTGGATTTAATGGGCAATATTAAAGATGATCCCAATTCAATACCTTTAAGCTACTCCATTCTCCACAGGTCGACTGAACATGAAGGGTTTGGGAGTTACTAGGTTTATGACTTTTAGAATTAATGAACCTAATCATGATTCCAGAATTAATGAAGCCATTCATGATTTGGGGGTTACATATGAAGTGTTTGTGGCTTTTCAGTTACATAATTAATGAATGTATTCATGGGTTCTCCCCCAAAGCAATAGAAGTGACTACCTGAAATGCTATAAAGGACATACTCACTTGTTGTCTTTGTTCCATAACCCTGTTGCCTTTGATCCATAACCCAAACGAAGTCATTTATATATATATATATAAATAAATAAAGATTCAATACAAAGTATTGAATTGCAGTAGTTATGACTCAATTTCATTAAGGCTTATAAACACCCGATGCCTTTCTATTTTCCCTCATCATTGTAGCCTCTTCATCAGAAGTTACCATCATCACTTGAAGATCAAGAGTTCCTTGAAGTACAATATTTATGGAGTTATACGGTTAAAATCAAAGGAATACAAACAAATCATTGGTTATGAACATCCCCTGATCACCAAGTATATTACTTATTCATGTTTATTATAAAATCTTCAATGATATTAGTTTTATCAAGATTTAATTACTTGCAATCAAGTTCTAATTTGAAGTAACAGCCTATTTATTTATTTGTATTTTTGGGCTTTTTATTTTATTTTGATTTTAGGTAAAAAAAACGCATCTATTAATTAGTTTATTTAGATCATAATCGAGTTGGGTTTTCAAGATTTTTGCATAAATATTTATAGAGATTTATGGGTAGAATAGCGAATGAATAATTAGCCGTTACCTTTTAGCAGAGGATACATTGAATTAATTATATATGTGTTATAGAGTTTCAGATAATTTATGATCACTGAATGATTATTACAAACAACATAATAGAAGTATTTGTGAAAGTTGAATAAAATTTGAATTATATGAAGTTTTATTGAAAGATTGCTTAATGTGTTTATTTTGTACGCATCAGGGTGTTTGGTCTTAAGAGAATTTGAACCTAAAGAACGTTGTTTCCTCATGAAGTTTGTAACCAGTTGTTCATGAGCTCCATTGATTGGCGTTAAGCACCTACAATCAAGTTTTACCATCCTCAAGGTAGCTTCTTTAACTTTTATATCCCCTCTATTATCTACTCGGGTAGAATTTCAATGGATTCAAGGATTTATTCTGAATTTACTACTTGGTGTTTGGGGTTATAATATAAGCCAAATTTCTGATTCCTGATCTACCTGACCCTCATTATTGCACCTGTCTATTTGACGTTGGTGCTTGCCGTTTTTGAACGCCTTTTTTGTATTATGTATAGTCGTGTAACAGTTCGTTGTGATAAGTTTAAATGGGTTCGACTAAAGCCGAGGTTGCTTGCACATTGGCATGCTAACCTGCTAAAGTTGCAGCTTTATATGTATACTTTCGCATATTATTCAATGTCAAAACCTGATTTGGCTCATGTTGCAGCCGTGTCCGGCATTTGGCGGTGATGGCATGGCAACCTGACCTACCTTGTGGTTTGACGGTACGCTGGTATCTTGGCAAGGCAACCTCACGTGGGCTGTCGTGGTAGTCATGGCTGTCATTTAATGATGGCCTTTAAGGTCTTAGATATATAGCATACTAACTAAGGCGATTACGATCATTTTATAAATGTTACAAACTATTTTTCGAATTTGATGTTCAAACTTTTTGTTCCTGATATATATGTACTTTTTTGGTTTGATTTTCTTGATGGGTTGTGTTCATGAACCGACAGAACACGTTTTACGATTTATAGTGTATCAAAGTGCAATGAGCGGAAAAGTAGTTAAAAGAAATCATTAAGAAATTACTTTACCTGTCAAATAAAAACTCTATTTAAAGTGTTGTTTGGGGGGTTTTAAATGGTGTTTTTGCGCTGCTGCATATGTTCAATTTTAAAAGGGGTGTTTTGTTGTTTCTATCAAATATGTGTTTTTGTCTGCTAAATGTTGTTTAAAGTGCTGTACGGGTGGTTTAAAATGGTGTTTCTGGCTGCCGTAAATGTCCAGTTTTAAAGGGGTGTTTGGTTCTATTAAAGTTGTCTTTTTGGGTCGTTTTAAGTCAAGCTTCGTTGGAGACACGAATTGCTGAAGAATGGCCCCCAGCTTCTCGCAACATGACATCTGAGGTGAAGTTTTTGCCTCGCTTCTTTGATTTCAATGCAAATTGCATTTTGACAGTGTTGCTGCAGGGGCTATTTCCCCTGCTGTAAAAAGAAAGCTCTTTATAAATACAGATGTGCAACTTTTAAAAGTAAACTAATTTTAAAATTTATATGCTACATATAGATGATAATTTATCTTGAACAATGTTATAAAATATGTTGACTCCAAATAGTAACATGTACTGAAGCAAGTCTTCTGATATATTCATATACATCCTGGGTTTCTCTTTTGTTTTTCCATCTGAGACCGACTGTATGTATAACATGCCGCTGATTAAATGGCCATCTTTAGGTTCTTTGTGTGAACTTTACACATTATTTTTGTTAGCAAAACTTTATCATAATGTTAGCTAGATCAGATGGTAATGTAATTACTTTTTAATTGTCGTTATAATGCAGCTAAGGTAATAATGATCACAATATACATGCCTATATGTTAATTAGTTTAATGTCGTTGGTAATTTTGTACAACTAATGTAAAGACAAACACTGGAACATCGATGTTGGATTGATCTAGGAGGGCTGCAAATCCATTCCGACAGTGGAGCTGGAGTTTCTTGGCCAAACAAAGAGGATGAATCTGAAGTGTTTTATAACTTATGTGGTAAGGAATGTCTTGTCTATTGTTTGTGCTAGAGGATACAATGAAACTGTGATTCAAAAGTTTGCTGATCACGTCCTAAAACAAATTACCGTGTCTTGAATTTCAACTACCCTTCCATAACTGTCGATAATCTCAACAGGACATCCACTGTCACAAGGAAATTGACTAACGTTGGTACCCATGGCACATATGCTGTTCGTATTAAGAACCCTCCTGGGATATCAGTAAATGTGAATCCAAAAGTTCTTATGTTTCCAATAAGGGTGATGTTCAGAAGTTTGAGATGACGGGTAAAAATTCATGGCAAGAATGTTACAGGTCATTGTTTTGGCGAACGTATATGGTCCGATGCTAATAAGCACCATGTTAAGAGCCCTATTGTAGTTACTATTGCATAAATTGTCAATTTTAATGTCATTACTTGAAAATGCATATATCCCTACACTAGGACCCAAATAAACACAAACTATAGTGCTTATTTAGTAAATGATTTTTTGAGTTAAGGTTTAATATAAAGACCAATCGATTATATAGTATTGCGCCATTGTATCAAGTTTCAAATCCTACCGTTAGTTATAGTTCCCTAAATCATCAGATAGCATAAAGCACATGATTCAAACAAGAGTGCTAATTCCCAGTCCCTATAAATTGTTGTTTAAAAGTTGTATTACTGATAAAGAAAATAATGTTTTATTCATATAAAGCATATACAATGTTCATTATTCCTTTTTACAAATATAGGGACTGGGACTGGGAATTATATATGAACATTATAATATGCTTCACATAATTAACAAAAAGATTTTACACAAAAACAAGCTCGGTACAACGCACAGGCATCAACTGTTTCTTTGTGCTAACAATTGTTTACTTATTTTGCTTATGCAGAAGTTGAGTTATCTCCGGTACAATGTCTTATAACGGATGTAAGAGATGTTGCATGCGGGAATGATTTTACTGTTTGGTTAACTTCTCTCAAAGGCGCTTCTATTAGTATGAAGACGACTTTAAAAGTCTTTCAATTTGTAAAACAATGTCGTGTTGGCAAGTTGGTGAATTTGAGTGTGATAGTTGCATATTTTATAGAGTTGTATGAGTTGGGATTTCATTTGTGGATGCTTGAGTTTACATTTATCAATTATTTGTGGAGATCAAACTATAACGGTTCGCAAATTGATTAAGCCAATCTTGGGTTTAACTCTACACGGTCATGTTAGAATTGAGTTTTACTCGCCTCATTTTTAACTATTTTGCTAAGAATTAACGATGCACGTTTATTAAAATATACCATTTAATTTATATTTTAAGCTTTTACGCTAAACATTACGCAGAAAACAATTATACAAAATATGTACATTACACGGGTCTATTGTACATTGAACAACAAAAGAAAATAATTAGACAAGAGGGTTTCATGTATTGCAAGAAGGTTTCTACAAACAAAGACGACATAAGTAACAATCAGATTTTTCTAAAAGACCAAGCCCGGTGTAACGCACGGGTTCGGCACGCCTCGTATATCAACTATTTGAGATTAAGGCATAGAGATTTTCCACAAAACATTGAATCGAACGATAGGATAAACTGTCAATTCTCGGTTACATTTCTCTTCATCGTTCTGTAGAGGAGGGGTTGAATCCTTCACATTAGCTCTATCTTCAAACATATATTTGAAGGGACAAATTTGTTGTCTAATATGAGGAAATGGGTGAGGGAATTTAAAATGTGAAGGTGTTTTTTCGGGTCAAGATGTTTCGCATTCCCCCATATTTTTTTCTTGATGAATGTTTCTTGCCGAAAGCCCCTACTGCTACTCGATGGGTTAAATATGTTCCAATAAAAATAAATGTTTTTGCTTGGAAGGTTTTCCTGGATCGGTTGCCTACTCGATCTAATTTACAACATCGTGGTGTCTTTTCTAGTTTTGTATCTTTATGTCCTCTTGCTCCCTCTACTCAGAAAGATTCCTCGCACTTGTTCTTCAGTTGCAGATTGGCTACGGATATCGTCAGGCTCGTATGCCGCTGGTGGAATCTATCATGGACGCCCCTTGGTTCATATGCTGATTGGCTTAATTGGTTCAATTCCATCAGATTAAGCTCTAAAGTTAAAGATTTGCTGGAAGGAGTTCTTTATATAACTTGGTGGAGCGTATGGATGTTTCGTAATCAGTTGCTCTTCTCGTCGAAAGCCCCTCGTAAAGATGTTATTTTTGACGATATTGTTTCGCGCTCTTTCACTTGGTGCCTTTCTAGATGTAATTGTACTTTTAGTTGGGATAGTTGGTTGCAACACCCCTATTTGATCTCTTTGTAATTCTTTTTCTAGCTTCTTGCTAGTTGGTTTTATAAATAGTTTGAGCCGAACTAAAAAAAAACAATTGTTTACTATTTTGCTTATGCAAAAGTTGGTATCTACCGGGTACAATGTCTTATTATGATGTAAGAATGTTGCATGCGCGGGAATGATTATTACTGATTGGTTTAACTTCTCACAAAGGTCGCATCTATTATTATGAAGACGACTTTAAAAGTCTTTCAATTTGTAAAACAATGTCGTGTTGGCAAGTTGGTGAATTTGAGTGTGATAGTTGCATATTTTATAGAGTTGTATGAGTTGGGATTTCATTTGTGGATGCTTGAGTTTACATTTATCAATTATTTGTGTAGATCAAACTATAACGTTTCTTAAATTGATTAAGTCAATCTTTGGTTTTAACTCTACACAATCATGTTAAAATTGAGTTTTACTCGCCTCATTTTTAACTATTTTGCTAAGAATTAATGATGCACGTTTTTATTAAAATATACCATTTAATTTATATTTTAAGCTTTTACGCTAAACATTACGTAGAAAACAATTATACAAAATATGTACATTACACGAGTCTATTGTACATTGAACAACAAAAGAAAATAATTAGACAAGAGGGTTTCATGTATTTCAAGAAGGTTTCTACAAACAAAGACGACATAAGTAACAATCAGATTTTTTTCTCTAAAAAGACCATCCCGGTGCAACACAACAGGGTTCGCACGCCTCGTGTACATTTTGTATTAGAAATTGTATTTTATTTGAAGTATTGTATATTAAGATTTTGCCTTTCTTATCAATTAGAGATTAAATGTATATATTTATGTTTTTTGATATACATTTTTGAAAAATACACTAAAACATTGGTTAATAATCGTTTTAAGCAAAAAAAAAACAAGTTTCATGGCTTAACAATTATATAAAAGAAAAAAAACACATGCACTTTATTTTTTTTAAACTTTGTAACGCTAGAAAACTTATATGAATTTAATAATAAATACAAAAACATATATGCACCTCATTTTTTTTAAATATATTTGTAGAAAAATTAAAAAATTAAAAAAAATTAATTTTGAAAAAAATAAAAAAAATACAAAAATGTAAGGCTTAAAAATGTTTTTTTTATTCAAAAAAAAGTCAAAATGTGTTTTGACTATTATACCCTTTTGAATTAAATAAAAAAAAGTAATGATACTAAATTCTAATTGGTTTAAAGTGGTTCTGTACAAAAAAAATGGTTCTGCAAAGAAACGGGTCCCCTATTGTGGAGTGTATATATATATATATATATATATAATACTATACTATTAGTATAATAATATATTATATATATAGTGGTGAGGTTCATTTTCATAGACCAAAAATTAAATGTACAGGACCGGAAGAACCAATCTATACCTTTGATATTTTAGATCAACGGTTAATATGAGTAGTGGCATAAATGTAATTAAATGAAATATAAAGTATTAGTTTTAGTGACATATAAGGGTAGTAAAGGGATTTCATAACATCCTAATAAAAAACTGTTTCATTAAATAAGGAATTTGATTTTGAAATTATCACATCACTGAAAACTCACGATCTCTTTTTTCTGATGTAATTTTCTTTTCCCTGGACACAAAGCAAACTCCACCCCCATCTCTCTAATTTTGCCTCTCTCTATATATATTGTACGAAGTAATCAACAAATCAAATTCATCATAGAAATTTCGTATGGATATGTCGTTGGTGGTGTTTCGAGTTCCCGATTGAGAAGAATATTTTTTTGTGGTGCAGGTTCGTAGATTCGATCTTGTTTATATCTAAAAAAAGTATGGGTCTCGATATGATCATTAGATTCGATGTGAAATTTTTTTCCATCGATCTGATTTTTTTTTGCTTTCGATCTAAAAACGAAATATGTGTTTCGATTTGATATTTAGATCTACGAGGTTATGTTTAACAGATCTACGACGTCAACAACCTGTTTGGTTCGTGTTCGAATCAAGTTTAAGTCATTTTCTGTTTCGTTTGGAGGTAATTCATAAACCTTAATTGAATAATAATCAAACGTTATCATTAGTACTATGATAAATAATGTCTATTATATGATAAAATTGTATATTGTTAAAACATACTGTAGTTTAAAATCGCTAATAACGATGACGAAAGATACGTTTTTCATTCTTAGATAAATTGATTGTTGTGCTATTGGAAACTACTCCGTATTTGTTTAAATTGATGGTTTATATAATTGGGGTGTGGCAATGTAATTCATTTTGTGTAAACAGATGGTTCACAAAATTTGTTTAAACAGATAGATCAATGCATCTCTTTTTAGATTTAATTTGTTGTTTTTTCAAAAAAAAAATACCGTAAACATGAATGCATACGTGTTTTACGGTTAATATAAATCAATAGAGTTGTGTGCATATGTATTTCAAGGTTAATATAAAATTAATAGAATAATGTGTATGTGTTTTATGGTTGGTATAAAATAAATGAAAGAGTGTGCATATGTTTTTAGGATTCACATAAAATGAGGTGTGCTTTTTAAAGTTATATGCACATGTGTTCTGAATGTCATCGCTTGTTATATACTAATGAGACTTGTAAATGTACATGTGCACATGTGGATGGTTTGGTTTTTTAATATGTGCATAGATGGAATACTTTATTTGTTGACATTCAATTTCATACGTACTAGTAAAAAATTACTACAAGATGAAGTCTGAGTATTTTTTTTTGTTAGTTATGGTTAAATAATTGTTTCGTTAATTGTTTTGTGCAGGTACGAGTATGATGAGCAATATGAAGAGCGCACATGTTTGTACATACTATCTAGCCATGAGAAAGTTTTGATAAAGATGTAAAAAGTGAAGACACAAGTGCATGAAGTAAATACAAATGCACATGAACATCTTCTAACAAAGATGACTTTCAAACTCCACAAATTAACAATCTAAATTCCTTCGTCCCTTTTGTTTGAATCCTGTTATAACCCCTGAAATTGGGATTAATCATTGATTGATTAATCTCATATCTAGCGTGTTAGGCGGGTTTCTCATCTTGGGTTTTTGTAATTTAGATCTGTTATTCTCCTCTTCAAATCGATTCCATTTCCGTTTCCGATTAATCCTTGCCTCCATTAAACCCTAGATATTTTCGATTAATAGACCTCCCTTCAATCCAAAGATGGGTAGCTTTC
>BQNB010018709.1:35353-54657 GCA_026074375.1 Tanacetum coccineum | reverse complement strand
ATTAGGATAAATGACTTTGTGGGTGTTTGGGAATAGTGGCTTATCAGCTTATTGTGCTACCATAAACGCAGTAAAAGTGCTCACTGCTTTGAGCTAGAGAGAGCGAACGCTCATCACTGATTTTACTATTTTGCTCAACAAAAAGTTGCGAAGTCTCTTGAGTTTGGAAGTTTTATTAGTTAAACCTACTTATATCAGCTGTGATGTTTACGATTGTCAATTTTATAAATAATTTTCTTAACTTTCTGTTGTGTACTTTATATACAGGACCAATTACACAGAGGCTTGGTGGACCGCAATGAGTGTAAAATTTCAGCTTCCAAAGATTATGGAGTTGGTGGGACTTGGATATTCCGCATGGTTGGCGTACATCTGCTCTTTAAGGTAAAAGCCATCTCCTGGACCAAATGGCCTGCACTATTTCGCACACACTTCATATGGCCAAAATTGTGAGCTTATTAGCTTTTCAAACACTAAATAAGCCTATAAGCTGGATAAGTTTAAGTAAACACTTCGATAATGAAATTGAGGAAATTAATTCAATGATGTGTATGTGTTTGTGTGTGTGCAATTTTTAAGTGTGTAGGAGATGCTTTTTTTCTTCTAATTTTCCACTATTTATACATGTTTTGATCGTGTATATTTTCTTTACAAGGAAAACTAGATAATGATGGGGTGAGCAAAGGGTATGGCCTTTTGATTTTAACCTTAATTCGCAGTTATATTGTTGGTGTTGGGTTATCTTTGAGGTCCACTGTGATGGTTAATTCCTAATGAACAAGTACATTAGTTAGAGATTGAAGGAGTTGCTACCGATGCACAAGTACATATTGCACAGTGAAGAAACATTTCGAGAAGCCTTCATTCGCGCTGCTTGCCCAGACCCGGCTCGGTTTAGAGATTGAAGAATTTATCAACCTCGAGTATTTTTTATGCATGATTGTTGTGATCACTATTAATACTTTAATATCGATAAATATTTTTTTAACTGAAAGATTCTCTCGACTTATTATTTATGTTAGTTTAAAAAAAATTAGTACCGTTGCACGGGTTCTGAACATCGTATACAAATGCCCCGCCGCAACGCGCGGGGAAAAACCGACTTGTTTGTACAAAAAGGTGTTGTAATGTCAGTGGTCACGTGGGTTAAAGAAAGTTTTATTTCAAGAAACAATTATACTCACATTAATTTTTATTTGTATCCTCTCTAAAAAGATAACCATCACTTAACTTCTATATTTATACTACTAAATATCCATTTATACCTACGATGTAGATAGTAATGTTATGTTAACGAGGCATTTAGACCCGGGCGATGTCCTGGCTATGTCATGAATTTTAATTCGAGCTAAATATAACTCGGGCTAAAAGTGTGTGGTTTATTTTTACACCGTGTCAATAGGGTTAAAAAATATGTTGCGGTCATGTCAAAGCCCATTAATAAAGTTATGTATCTCATATGAATCTTTTCCCCTTAAATGCTTACTCCACTAATAATGATACTTGTTTTACTAACTGAATTGTCCCCCAAAAATACTAACTTACGAGGTCAGCAGGCCCGTGCGATGCATACGGGACATTTAGGTGTTGCATGTGCGGTGTGTTGTTTGACGTGTGTTTTTAAACGGTGGTTGATCATGGATTTAGAAGGTGATGTGGGCGATGTTTAAAAGGCTGGTCATTGTATTGGTTGCGTTTGATGCATGCTGTAACTGGTCTAACAAAAATCATATTGTCGATACGCCAATAAAACCTTATTGCGTGACGAAGGTTACCAATAGACTTACTGTATTTTTGTCGGTCTATTGCGTGTTTATCTGATGGGAGGTTAGTGGTAGGTTTAAACTCAGCTGATTAGTGCGAGCGGTTTGTCGACTTTTATGTATGTAAGTTGGTAATGAAATACATAATTAAGATGAGGGTGTTCTAATATTTAACCTACATAGGTGATGGGGTTTAGTTCGTGCTATTTAGAAAGATGGAGGGTTTAGTTTGTAACTTGGAGAGAGTTGTTGGGTTTAGTTTGGGAGATATGCGTTCCCCCCATTTATACTCGATTTGACTACCATTTAATTTTACTCAGACTCGTTGCCTGAACTTCCATCATAATGATGGCTTCTTCTTACTCTCTACACCACCCAAACCCATTATATATAATGGCATTTGGTATTTTCCCTATCATCCAACTCACACCCTCTCATGAATCATTTCGCGTTCGACTATTATTCTTCATCTATTTCGATGGCAGGTTCAGGTCCATTTAATGTTATTGCAAGGCTTGTGATCGATGAAATATTCGAGTTTAACGGGGAGACTGAAACACCAAAATACATGAAGGTGTTTATCTCGCAAGAGATAGCTGAGGCCAGGCATTTTATCAGGGTTCAACGTGAGGAAGCTCAAGCAGTGAGGAGTTCATTAGCACAGGTGAGGCCAATGGTTGCGGAGATGGAAGCAGTGAATGATCTGGATGAATACTATGACAGTTTGAGGTGCTTGAGGGAGAGCTGGAGGATTGGGGAGGATAAGCCCAGGGGTTTGAATGAAACCATTGTTGTAGCCGAGATGAGATTAGCACACTGGAATTATATTTGGAGATCATGGATGCTGCAATCAATTCCGACGACTGAGGTCAAAGTGAAGCTGTGTATGCTGGAAAGGGGAATGGGTAGTTTTTTTGTCTGGTGTCTATTGTCTAAGAATGCTATATCTTTTGGTTGTCCTGTTTATTTGTGAAGCTAATCGCAGTGGTACACTGTATGAACTATGTTAGTAATGTTTTAATGGAAGTTTGAATGATAATTATGTGTATCTAAAATAATTTATGTTGTTTGATTAATTTTGCGCGATTTGGTGATGTGTTTATATCGTTTATTTTTCTGTTAATGAATGTTTGGTACATTAATTCGTGTTTGAGCGTGGTGCTTTTCCGTTAAAAGATTAGTTGCATTGTGATTTTGTTGGCTACTAATAGTGGAGAAAGGAAGTTGTAAATGAATAGCTGGCCAACATATAACTATTAGTGATCTCAGTATCATTGTGTTTAGTATTAAGATTACCTTCTTCATTTAGTTCATGTATAGATGTACTTGATCTTTATTTTTGTTCAAAGGTTTTGATATTGTAGTTTTTCTCATTTATTGTTGTTGTCGTCAAGGTCAGGAATGGCTAACGGTGTTAGTGTCTTGTTCTGTATTATTTTGTGGTTGATGGTATGTACGGAATTAACACTATTGGAAATGTCATGGCGGGTAGGCGATTCTTAATGGTGCATGGTTTATTTTATTTTGGGTTATTCTGGTGCGGAATATCTTGTTGAGACGTGTAATGGTTACGTAAGGGGTCAGTAACATGTGTGTTTTTACGTGTACAGGATTGTTTAAAGGTTGCGCAGCTGAGTGTGGTACATGACATGCACCGATTGTCGCAGTGCACACCTATGCGACCGTTGTCATTTAGGCAGAGGTGAGTGCATTTCTCCCTTTATGGTTTTTCATAATAAGAGTTGTGCTTTGCTTTTAAATAGTGGTCGACCGTTTTTTACAAATGTACATATAAGTAAATTTCCAAGGTAGGAGTATAGGTTGATGATGGACAGTTCACGTCGTCATACGTGTTGTTGTATTGATGTGTCGGTCATTAATATGCGTATGGTGTGTTGCCTGAAACTCCCAGGGGTAACCATTGCATAGTATACATGAACAATGGATGGCAGATAAGAAACTAAAGTAGACCACCCTTCAATTTTCTAAACCATTTTCCATTAATACAATGAGTTAAGGCTGCAGGAGTTACTGAATGGTTGGTGTTTTGAGTTAATTACATTGATAGTTACGTCTTCTGAGTTTCAACTCAGAAGATTAAAGGCCCCTAAGGTTTCTTATTTATATGTAACCTGCTGTGCAGAGTATTGTACCAAACCAACATATTTTGTTTATTAGCCTTATTTGGTCTACATGGGTCCTTTTTTATATTAGATAAGTTATCGGATGTTGTTGAGTCCCCTCAGTTGGCACGTTAGCGTGGTGAAGATGAATCATTTGCTAAGTTGATGTGTGACCTCTGTTTTGCACTTAGGATCTCGTTGAGCAAGAAACACAGGTTGGTAGCGGAACTAGAGGCGTTGGGGGAGCGAGAAGGTGCTGCGAAACCGTTTGAGCATATGAAAGAAATTGTTGCTCGTGATACGGTGACGCTTGGTGAGCTAGAAACACTATTGGCACGTTCTCAAGTTGGAGTCAGTCTGAAGGCGGGTTTTGTGGCTGATATGGAAGAAAGGGAGTAGGCGTTCATAAAGGCCGGTGTTCCGTTCTAACTGTCATGAAGCTGAGTTTCTAGAATGTTTTAGGTTGAATAATGGTTTTGTTTGCATGTTTGTCATTATGTAATAATGTTTTTGGCATACGAATAATAAGAATACGATGTTGAGACATTTCATGCTAATGAAGCGTATACTGTTACTTTGTTTTTAATTAAATGCAGTATGCTGTTATACAATTGATTTTTTAATTTTTTTCAATGGTACTGAGTGTTTTGGTCTATGCCACGTTGTGTTTGAAGTGACACGTTTTGTTTATGTTTTATGGGGATCATTATGTGCAATATGGTTTAGTTTTAGTTAAGGATTTATCAATCTATCAGATTTAAGTATGGGTTCTGTTTGGATCAGGTCTGATAATAATTCAGTGAGTATCCATTTTCCAACGGGCATTACGTCTGTAAGGTTCTATGTTTCAGTGATCTATAAAATTGATATGTGCTCATTCTGCATCAGGCGATGTTTTTTTTAAGTTTCATGTTAGTTTGTTTGGGTAGAAGTCATATGTCATTCACATGGTCCGGCTTGGCCTATTGACTAATTGTGTATGGTGATATGGCTGTATGATGTGTGTCAATATGATTCATGAACTACTTAGGGTCGCTGGGATTCATGTAAATTGAACTTGGAATATGTTTTTATATGTACAGAGTGACCAAGAAGTTATGCGCCTATGTGTTAGTTACTTTTGGGCGTAGCGTGTCAAGATCGGCGTGGCATGCCTAAATAGCAGTTTCACATGTTTGGTACATGGTTTTTTGGTGTAAAACATAGATTGTCTTTTCACTTGCTAGGTTTTGGATGATGTAAATTATGGGATAATGACTCAACAAAAGCTATACAATGTCTGCGCGCAGTTTTAGTGTTGAATAGGACGGAATCATCTCATGAGGTTTGTTTTGCACAGTCAAATTCTTGTAGTCTAGTATTGTATCTTAAATCTAGTAACTGAATGTATATATTTTACTATTTAACACCATTACCATACAATAATGAGGAACAAATACAATGCGCAAAGGTAGCTGCCTTATTTGTATGTGGGACATGATTAAATGTGACCCAAACAATTGCTGTACAAAAGTAATGTCAGATTAGTGTAAGGTTAAGCCTGTTAGTGATTACAACTCTACATGATGTGTCAATATGCCATCCGTGACTGAACATGACACATTGGGCCTGAGGTTAAAAGGTAACTGCAATAATAGAACAAAAATTGAAATTAACTAAATATCAGAGCCATTTTTGGAAGGTACAAAAAAACTAACAACATAGGGCCATGCCAATATGACACACAGAATTTAAGTTAGGGACTAAACATCATGGCCAAGATGGCTGTTGTAAACATCTATACTGCCATTCAATAAGTGACTCCGCATCTTAAGATATGTTGCTGAATGTTTCCTTGAATATAATGTTTCGTGTGTGATGCTTTAATTGGCTATCCTCGTCTTTAATCATTAAGATTTTTAACATGTCAAGGCTCGTGACTCTAGATAGTGCCACGTAAAGCTGACCATGATTGAATACGGGCGTCGACAGATAGAGCCCGACATAATTAAGAGATTGGCCTTGGCTTTTGTTAATGGTCATTGCGTAGCATGGCTTCAGTGGGAACTGTCTTCGTTTTAATATGAATGGCCACTTTGTTTGCGTCGATGACAACACGATTCTGTGTATGACGGCAGTGTCCCTTATATGCGAGCCAGTAAGGATCTTGGCCTGAACAATAAACTGGAAGAGCTCGGTGACGATGAGCCTAATACCATTGGCCCAGGGCTAGATTCAGATTTCGTGTGAGCATCACGAGGAGTTCCCTCTTCAAGCAAAGGGCATGTGGGGGCATTCCTAAGAAATTCAGTATGTTTAAAAACTCGACCGGGTACAGATGATGTTGATCTTCGGTGTCTGTTGATGCCTTGCATATTTCATCAGCACTGTGGTAGGTCATTGACGTTCCACCCAATTTCTTGAACATGAACTCATTTATTGCATCTGCATCATCATTCCTGGGTGTTAGTATCGCCCTTTCTTTGAGATATGATTCATCAGATTGTCTTGTTATAAAGTCTGGGTATGTCTTAAGGACAATCTGCTCTATAGGATTTATCCACGTTCGAATGAGAAAATCTTCCAGGATCTCAATCCATGTTGGTTCATCCTCTGTAAACTTCTTCTCGGCCGGTAATCGGCCGTCACCAACAGCCAACACCCATTTATTGAAGTCTTGTTTTCGTGTATCGATATCTCCGTTGTCAGTATACTCATTGACTCGCATGCTGCGTGTAAGTGTAAAAACTTTGCAACACTTCCACAACTCTGATCGGTTAATGCAAGATGACACTACCTCTGGTCTTTTAGCCTTTGGGACAACCGGTAGTATCTATCGAAAGTCACCTCCCAGCAAGACCGTCATTCCTCCAAATATACGATTCCTTTTTTTGGGTTTGTGTATCCTAATATATCTCTCAATGTCTTGTCCAGTGCCTCAAAGGCGTATCGTCGAGTCATTGGTGCCTCATCCCAAATCACCCGTTTAACTTGCTGCATTAGTTCTGCCAAGTGGGTGCTTTGTTTAATACCGCACGTGCTGTTCTCCACCAGCTCTAACGGGATGACAAATCTGATGTGGGCTATCCGGCAGCCAAGCAGGAGTAATGATACAATTCCTAATTCATCAAAAGTCAGATTGTTAGAAAATCGTAATGTATGACTAAACCGAACAATAATTATATGCAAAAGGACGTGCTTGAGGATGCCACAGCAAGCACGATATTCTGGGATGATCGCAATCTTGCGATTATAGTCCTGTATACGAATGATTTCCCAGTTCCCCCAGGTTTATAGATAAAGTAAAACTGACCGCTCTTACTGTACATAGATTCGATCACCTTGTCATACACCATACGTTGCTTGGGGTTTAACAACGAATGAAGTTGCGCATGTTTAGCCCTACTTTTATTCACATCAAAGTCGAGCGCTTCCCGGATCAACCGGTTGTCCAGATTTGTTAGCAATCGTGGATTTGGGCGCAGGAGGTCTTAGAATTCTTCCAAGGATCTTCCATGCCTATTTAGCAGTTTTTGGATTTCCAAAAGACAATAATTTCTAATCTGTTCATCCGTCAGTTGCAAGGCTGGATACCTGGAAAGTACCCTTTTTTATGCAATATGTCTTTCGATAAAGCGGTCCAGTTTTCTTCCCATAGCTGTAGCAGTCGACTCACATCACAAAACACTAAGATCGTTATGAATAAGTCCCACAATTGTGGCCCCATTACCCAGAACTTTGCTTTTGCTATTGCGTGTGACCACTCCTTATCATCATTCAGTAGTCCATACGCAAAGCATCGCCGCTTTAAATGTTGCATAAGTTTATTTGTTAACCGTCATCAGTTTCTCAAATGATTGAGCTCCTCTTACAACGTTCAACAGCATTCTAAGATAATAGGATTCCCTGGCGGTGGGGGACGAATACACAATCATGCCTATGCATTTTTTTCTATTTCCTTGGCTTCCAAATCTTCTTCTGTGCGTGCCACACATAGTGCTATGGTATTTTAGCGTACGTATATCCTCTTGCGGCTGGATCCCTCTTGTTTAATTCAAACCAATCGGTGAACATTTTAATGTTAATTCCTTCCTTGTCCAGAAGGGCGAGCAAATCCTCGAAATCGCGTTATGTGACTGCATTCTGATTCGGCAGATGGTAATTCAGCTACATGACGGGTGTGTATCAGTAATGGATATCAAATGAAAAGAGCCGCCATACTACCTCACACAGAGCTATAAACTGACAGTTTAGATAGTTTTAAATTTTGTAATTTTGTCCACTTGGGAAATTTGTATTGATGCCCTATCGGCCCCGGTTGTAACGTTCTCATGTATAACAATAGTAGCTCTATCCGGCCCCTTGTTTAAGAACTTGAATAAGTACTTAATTGCTTTAGATCGATTGCACCATTCAACGTTTATGTGTGCCTGATATTTCAGCAACAAATACCGATTATAAAGGACAACATGCTGGTTATTGTAATTGAACTTGCCTTTCTTGGCAGTTACTTTGTTATTTCGGCGACGATAAATAGGATACCCATCTTCATCAATCATCCTCTCCTCTAAGAACACCTTAGGGTAATGTTTCGAGCATTTTCCCTCTGTAGTACATGGGGCATATTTCGCGTCTTTGCCGCAAGGCCCGTTCAACATAAATTTAGACACTACTTTATACCCGTCTGGATCTTCGGTTGGAGATGGGAGTTCAACTACGATTATATCGTTGATTTCATCAGGGGTCGTGCACTTAAATCGTTCCTCCAACCATAACAGGATATGTGCGTAGGGTAGCCCTCTTTTTTGGAACTCTATCACATACACGACTGAGATGGGATATAAATAAGTTACTTTGTGGCATTCAATACATTTTATCATAAATGATCACAAAAGTTTATAATGAGAGATGTATTACATGTGTAACAATCTCCATATACATGCCTTTTAGTGAGGTCATCCATCAGTTCTGTCAGTTTCATTTTGAAGACTCGGGTTCCTATCTCTGGCCGATCATGCGATTTCTATCCATGTATATGAGCTAACATCTTGAAGATTTCAACCCATTTTGGGTTGGAGGTGAACTTGATGAACAAGTCTGGATTGCCATATGCTCGACATAGAGCCATTGCATCTTGATAGTTCTGCATCATGTATCGTAGGCTGCCTATAAAACTTCTGGGCAAAACTATTCTTTTCTCGAGCCCGGCTGCACTCGTATCGCCTCGTGTTACAACATCACACAGGTTGTGATACAGATCTACGCGTAATGTGTCCTGGTTATTTTACGTCCATTTTAGTCTTTGCTTCTCAACAGCCATGAAGGCGTCAACTAAATATTGCTGAAACAGCCGCCCTCCTCGCAACAACTGGTGCCCTGGTTAGGCCGATGTTGGATTATGTAAGTGTAATATTCTTTCATTGTCACATATCCGTGTTTTGTTTTCTGGGTACCTGCGTTTACGTAGAATTATATGTTTTCATGGAACCCGTCCTCTCCATACGGAAACAACAGAGGGTATTGCAATGCCATGTAGCTTGGGTGAAGTTCTGATATTCGTTGCGGGCCTTCATTGTTTTTGTTCACCACTATGTCTCTCGAAGGAATATCGTCGCCCAAATCATTTACAACCAAGGCTGCAACTTCAGACACCGTAGGTGCATTGTACTGTCTAGACGCTGTTTTCTCTCTTATTAACCTAAGGCTGAAGTCTTAAGAGCCATGTGACCGACACCATTCCTTTGCCATTCGGAAGGACTGTGTAAGTGTGTTTGATCGATCCAGCATCTGGATCAGCCCAGCGACTGTGTTTTCATCAACCTTTTCGGTCGTCTCTTTCTCCATGAAAGCCGACATCCTATTCCTGATTTCATTCTGTGTATCGAAGAAGTATAGTTGTGCATATCTCAGGGAGGGGGGCTCCTTCTGCGGGCAGCAAAGAACCCATACGATGGTAGTTTTGGCCGCTGATTCTAAACGTATATGACGCCCTACCTAAATTAATCGAATGGTCTATATTGGCGCCGAAAGAGGTGAAACAAAACATGTTGTTGTACACCCTGATCTGTTCCCTGAACTTTGAGGTTGTAGGGACAGTATAGTCGAGTAGTGTCTTTAACGGAGGAGGTGTGTCATTGAATTGGGAGAGGCATAGTTTACCTTCTTGACAGCATAGAGAGAATGTTGGATGCGCAGCCCGTTTTGCCTTGTCTGTTCTTTCGGCATACCACATGGTGGCATCACACTTGGAGCACCGTTAGGATGGAGGGCCTAGGTTATGGAACGCGGGAGGAACACCTGCATGAGAAGGAATTGAAGATGCAATAACCATGATCATCAAGTGACATACAAAGATAACTTGACTTAAATTAGGTAGGCATGTTTGGGACACAGTTATGGAAGATTACCTGCCGAGGTTAAGGCTGCACGTTTGGGGGGCTTTACAACTGCACAAATATGAAGTGGGTATGAGTCATAGCTGGTGTGTGTGGGAGTCTTTCACAACAACATAATTCACAAAACTGAAGGAATCATATCTTTATAAAATCAAGTATTTGAATATCAGTTTGAAAATCAGATACCTCAAGGTCTTCTGCTGGCACGGGTGTGTGCGTACCATGAAGTTGATGCTGCCGCATTATCTTTTAAACCTGTGCATAATTTTTTTAGCATATCTCGACAGTCCTGACCTTTGAAATACAAATCCAGTACTTATTCGATCGGAAATATCCTATGTGTGAGTCTTTACTTGAAATGGATGTGGGTAAATCCCACAGTTTTAGACCACAGTAGTTGTGGACTATTCCATCCTGACCAACGGTTGTTTTGGAGGCGATCAACACAGTCTTGTATAGCATCGTCGACAGCGATGATTTCATCATAGGGTCATTCGAGGAGCCTTCAAAGAGAGAGTCAAATACGTGTAATGATACATATAATGCGAAGGCATTAATAGTAAACAACCATACCTCCAGTCATTCCTGAGTGTGGATTGGGTATAAACTTTACTGAACATGAGAATGAGGGGGCTCATATTATAACCTAAGAAGATATAGAAGATAGCCATTTAATATACAATCTCCTGGATTTCCCTGTAGTAAATGTTAGTGAGAAGTTAGGAAGCATTGATGATTAGTTTAGAGAGTGCATTTGGATATTTGCTTAAGCCCTGCATTTATGGTGGGGGGAAATGATGCGACACACATGACAGGCGCCTTTTATCATTACAACACACACGTATGAACCCATATCATTAGTGCTGGATGTTAGGATTCTGGCGAACAACCTTGAAGCAAAGAAGGGAATAACGACTACACCGAAGGAATAAACTTACTGGCTTCACATATTATGCAGGCGTGACTGCTGTACACAATGAGGCATACACATCCTGGAGCATGCATACATTAGGCAAATGATCCAATATGGGATAGAGTTTTCGGAGGTTTGAGTGTTTCACTGTACCATTTTACATAAGCGTAAGTATTAGAATAACCCCGATAGTATTTGGTATTTGGGTATGTTGTGATATCTGATACTAATAGTCCAATACTTATGTCGTGGGTTCCCAAGCCAAACTAAATGATGTTAATTTAATGGGTGATAAAAGAACGGCGGATGTGGTTTTTGTATCAGCGCTACCGCCTTTAGCCATGCTTTCGTTATAGAATAACCGACGCACAACAATCTTGACCAAAATGCAAATAACACCATCCATTAAAAAAAGTAAAGAAAGGAAGATGCTGGCACTTTATAAGGAGATTGGTGTCCTTTTTCATAACGTGCATAGGCTGCTGATTGCCCACTTATTTTTGCAAATGAATTTAATAATGTTTATAGATAATTAGATCATGTATTTATATAGGATGGACAAACTCATAGGTTATTTTATATAATGTTGTAGACATGCTAGGCGGTTTATGCTTTGTCGCATTCGCTGAACGGGATCATCTTACATTAAGCTTATCAATTTAAGTGTAATGGTTGTTTCATAATCTTATTTGCAAATGTTCAATAGATAGTAATGGCAGGATTCGTCTAACATAACGGGGTAAATCAGATATGTCCCAAACATGCATAATTAAGCCTCATGATGAACCAAAACAGAGGGATATCATATCATAGTTTAATTTCTAACTGGTAATTCACTAGCCAATCAACATAACCGACCCAGTAGTACTGGAACCACTAAAACATAAAAATGAAAAATGAAAAAAGCACGTAGTTTGTACTGTGCAAGTTATTCATTATCCTAAATAGGCGGGCCTGACCCTTCACGTGGATAATGCACTATGCCACGAATGTCCCAACCTGTATCCCGTCATACGACGCACTATTCCAAGGATGCATCCACGTATGCAAGCCTGAATGCATGACAAAACAAACAAAGAAGATGTTAGTACATGACTAAGCATGAAAGTGAAAAGTACAAATGTTTGTAAACTAAGTGTCACCTTTTTTTCTTGTCGGATGGACTGACAAACCAATTCGTGTTGTCATCTTGAGGAGTATTACCACTTACATCTTCGAATGATACCTTAGTCACCACCCTATAGGGATATAATCATATCAGGACATGAGAGCATACCGGAACTTAGACGTATTGAGAGGAATGCAAGTAAATGAGAAATTTAGGGGTGTAATAATACCGTTTCCTTTTGTTGCTATCAAATACCAGGTCAGCCTTGTTCCTCCTGACATACCCAGATGAATCACCACTTGCCTCAACATCAGAGTCCTCAATGACCAAGCTAAAGCAATAGCACCATAATATAGACTGTCAGGTTAGAACTTAACAATTCATCAGCACATGCGTATGTTTTTTATCTCTGAATAGGTAGAATGGGAATAACGATTGCTAACCTCTTTGTTCTTTTGGGCTCTGAAGGCTTTGTGGGGTAGCAACTATTGAGGCACGTACCGACCTGCTCAACCAATAAGTTTGAACTCCATCGAACGCATCCAGCGTGCTGGAGCCAACACTGTCGACATATACCTCTTCCGGATTAAGCCGCCAGCAGGTAAAGCTTTTAAACGTCCCACACTCGTAATAGCTTTACGATTTGATCTCCATCACAAGAGTGGTGCCAATGAGGTTTGAAATAGCGGGCGGCAAACCCACATGATCATCTGCGGACTGTACATAAAGATAAGTGCAAATACGTTTTCCAAATTACAAAAATTAAGGCGCACACAAATACTTCATCTTTTGTATCCATGAGTGACCCGGCCAAGCAGCCAATCAAAGCAGTAGCTGGCTCATCAAACAGTACCACCACAGTTTGCGCCGTGACATCAAACACGTCTAGTTCCAACCTGTACCTGTGGAGGAGCACCGCAAAAGGAATGTTAGGGTATGGGCATAATGCATTATGATTAATCAAATGCAGGCCAATCTAACAGCATTACCTTAACATGGGGAAATCGACTCTCTTGTTGCACGATTCACAGAAGAAATATCCTTTTTGCCAGGTTGCACCCTTCACTACCACATGAAGGGAAATTCCATCCCGTCTTGGTCCTGACACCATCGATGGTTACCGTACAGTGGAACGTGGCAGACTGCAAAAACAAATAACTTATTAAGGGCGTTTGACGGTGTCACAATATTCCAAACTAAACTGGTCGGGAAGGAATGTACATTGTTTTTCCGGTTCCGAGACCACATAAGGAGATTCTCAATAGTACCATTCAATGGCCGAGTCAAATCGATAGGCGTGTAAGGATTCTTTAGTTCCACACCACTGACAGCCACATGTCCGGTGAGTGAAAATTTCTAACAATTATATAAAGCCAAACGTTTATAATTTACATAGCATTACCTGTTTGCATCTTTCAATGCCTTGATTGCAGGAATCTCCGCATCATCAAGAATCACGGTGGATGAGGTGCTCAACAAATACACTGTGTCTGGAAAAGTAAACTTGAATTTACAGGTAGCACATTTCATTAACAACGTATGGTTAAAGTTTAGGATTTATAGCGTGTCACTGTTGTAAATCTTGGGACTTACCGATGCCAGAACAATCGGGCACGCACCAACCTGTTTAGTTTTTTTCTCAACCAACACCTCCCCGAGGTTTCCCCATAGCATAACTCTAATTGACTGTCCTCTGTCCCAGAAACATTGATATCACACAAAACACTTATGAGCGTTAAATAAGAACTTTATACAGAATAGGACATACCTGTGATTAGCGAGGTGAAAATCTAAATTCTTAGACCTAGACTTCAAATGATTTGTTCTACCCACGTTGGAAACATATCCAGCAACATCTGCAAGACAATAATATGTGCGTCAGTATATCGTAGATACCAAATGGTTGTTAGAACAACTTTATATTGTAAAGTAGTAATAACTGACCTATCAAATACTTGTTGTTTGCAGGCTCGATGGCATCGAAATCCACCAGATTCAATGGATATCTGACAAACCCATTTGCCTTCACAGAGACTCTCTTAAAAGTCGTGGAACCATTAAATTCTAGCATGAAACTGTCATCCTTTATGACTCGATACTCCTCCTTATTGGGTTTCACCGCAAAATTTGTCACTGAATATATCCCTCCTTCCTTTAGCCGTAGAAAATTGTGAGCGACGCTGGCCGCAGAGCAATGAATCATCTGACCCCGCAGGAGATTGGTGTTAGAAGGCAAGGGAACAAAAGAGAATATAAGATTAAAGGTTTACCTTTGCGTCGGACACTACAAAATCTGTACTTAAATACCGGCCCGATACTAGGCTCACATCCCAAACACGACCAATCATGACAATTATTGTGCCAGTGACATCTACGCGTAACTGGTCCAAGAACAGATCGGGCTTTGTCCCTGAAATCCATACAGATACACCCTTCTTTTCAACAACCGTTTTACACCAGACATATCTGGTACGATTTCGATCTCGGGTCCCAACTCTACATGTGATGTAGGATGTTTGCTGCCTACAACCTCACCAGACACATGCTTGTTGTTATGGGCATCAGGCTTCCATATCCAACAACATCTGCAAGACAATAATATGCACGTTAATATATCGTAGATACCAAATGGCTGTTAGAACAATTGTATACTATAAAGTAGTAATAACTGACCTATCAGATACTTGTTGTCTGCAGGCTCGATGGCATCAAAATTCACCAGATTCAATGGATATCTGACAAACCCATCTGCCTTAACAGAGACTCTCTTAAAAGTCGTTGAACCATCAAATTCTAGCATGAAACTGTCATCATTTATGACTTGATACTCCTCCTTATTGGGTTTAACAGCAAAATTTGTCACTAAATATATCCCTCCTTCCTTTAGCCATAGAAAATTATGAGCGACGCTAGCCCGTGCAGAGGAATGAATCATCTGACCCTGTAGGAGATTGGTGTTAGAAGGAAAGGGAACAAAAGTGGATATAAGATTAAAGGTTTACCCTTGCGTCGAACACTACAAAATATGTACTTAAATAACGACCCGATACTCGCTCAATCCCAAAACTCAGACCAATCATGGACAATGTATTGTGACAGTGACATCTTCGCGTTAAACTGGTTTAAGAACAAGATTCGGGGCATTTGTCCCCTGAAATTCTATTACAGATACGCCCATCTTTTCAACATGCCGTTTTACACCAGAATACCATAATTTTTATTGGTACGATTTACGATCTCGGGTATCCCAAACTCTACATGTGATGTTGGGATGTTTGCTGATGCAACCTACCAGACACATGCTTGGTTGTTAATGGGCATCAGGTTTTTCCCAAACTCGTAGCCTTAGTTGACATATTGATGTGTGTTTTCATATTACGGATGAACTGGTGTGTGATATGCAGGCTGCGGGGTTTACAACATGGTATCAAAATACCATTTATAACCGGGTTGCAACTGTATGAAGACGATCAGGAAGTTGCTTGGTCTATGCTCTAAATAAAATGCAAGGTTACTCAGGGTTAGAGAGGGGTCTTGTAACTGCTAATTGAATGACAATTGAAGTATGCATTCGGAGATATGATTTATGTAAGAAGGGTTTGTGTCCATGGCTTCCTGTCATGTACCCACACATAATGATTTTCGATACTTGATTTGCTATGCTATGAGGGGTTTGTGTCCATGGCTGCCTATCTTATACACATTCATAATGGATACTTGTGCATTTAATTAAAGGACTGAAACATTATATATAATAGATAGATATTGATGTGTCAACAATTTTTATGACACCATTGTTACACAATCGATACTATGATATCTTACTTTAACTTGAAAAAAAGTATCGCAATATTTTAGTCATCACTTTCAACATAATAGAGTAACTTGCAAAAATCGTCTGGTTTGGTCAAATTACATGTTTCGTCTGTATGGTTCGGAAAATGCAAGCAACCTCCCTGTGGGGAAACCTTGGGTCCGTTTTCGTCTTGGTCAAACTGAAATGACTAAAATACCCTTGGTCAGTTTTAGTCATTTTAGTTTGACCAAGAACAAAAAGTGACCCAAGGTTTCCCCACAAGGAGGTGTTTGCACTTTCCGAAGGATTAGGATCCTCTCATGTTCATTGAACATGAGAGGTAAAGTTGTGCTTATTGTGATTGTACATTAAAATTAAAATAATATAAATGTTTTGTAATGATTATTTTAATTCAAATGTACACTCACAATAAGCACAACTTTACCTCTCATGTTCAAAATGAACTTGAGATGATCTTAATCCCTTTATGAACCATACGGACGAAACATGCAATTTGACCAAACCACAAGGACGATTTTTGCAATTTAGTCGACATAATATGTTGAAAGTATCGCGCATGAAATGAATAGCATACTCAGTAATGAAATATACAAAGCAAAAGTCGGTTTTCTCTATCTCAATCGACTCATTTTTCACAGGACCTAAAAATGTTTTATTTGAAGAAAGGTATTTTTACAACATAAAAAGCTTTATACCTATCAAAATTTAGGATAAATTACACGTTTCGTTCTTATGGTTTACCCAGATTACATGTTTCGTCCCTATTTGATTTTAATTACATAGATAATCTTTATTTTATCAAACATGTTTCATTGATAGTCCCTATTATGGAAAATAGGGACTATCCGTGTAACACATTTCAAACAAATTTATTACACAGTTAGTCCCTATTTTGACAAAATAGGGACCATCAATGCAATTAGTTTGAAAATTAGGGACGATTTACTTAAAATCGAATTGGGACTAAAAGTGTTATTTGTTATAAACCATAAGGACGAAACATGTAATTTATTCCAAAATTTATAGATAATTATTAGAGCTGAAATACTCGATAATGGCGTCGGAAATTTTCTTCTCAAGCCCAATCTGCATAGATTAATCAATCACACAACGCACACAAATCACTGGATAAACGTGTGTGTATGAAGCCACGTTCAACGTGGTTTTGGCTCGACAAAGATCCAACCCGAGTAATGTTCCTGTGTGACAATAAGCCATGCCGTATTCCCACATCCTTCCTGTCAAATAATAACTATACGAGGTTTGCGAACCCGCGCTCCGCGGCGGGGTGTTTGCGTACTGTGTTGTTTTACGTTTATTTGATACTTGTTGTGACCCGCTGAATAACGATTTGATTTGTATATACGTGAAAAATAGCTAAGATGGGCTTAGTCAATCTTTGACGAACCAAATAAAAATATGTTAAAACTCTTTCTGAAAAGAAAAAGAAAAAAATCCCAAACGTGAGCCCAAGCCGCGAGCCCAAGCCCAAGCACCCCGCAAGCCCAAACCCATGCACAAGCCCAATTGTGAGGCCCATGTGTCGTTGTAGTAATTTTCCTTAAAATAATATAAAATAAACTTTTACTTTTTCAAACTTCATATAACTAACCATATTTATTTAAATCGGTCTAACATCACTAAATTGTGAGATGTTTTAAGTTGATTTTTACTTGGTGCAAATTCTTACTTTTTGTTTGCGTATTGTATTTAAGACGTGATTAGAAAATGATTATGGATTGCTGTGTTGTTTGGTTTACCGTATTGAACAGTAAGGATATGAAGAGATGATTGAGATCAAGAAGTTTAGGTAACACTCAAGCAAACCAGCTTTGTAGTGTGTATGTGTGTGTGTGTGTGTGTTTATGTGCGTAACGGTTGTGGCCAAGTATATGAACATACTAGGCGAAGTTGTGAGGGATCCCTCTTTATATAGCGAGGCATGTAGAGTTTAAAGGTCAACCCTTTAATGGAAGATCAACGGATGTGGGGAGGTCACACGTTGATCATTTGATAAGCAGACAACGAGGACATACGGCCTTTACTTTTGCCTTGTACGGGCAAGTGCTTGTCGTGTGTACTACTATTATATGTCAAATATACATCTTAATCATTTGTGACATTTAGGCAACAATGGTCCACTGCATATGTACTGATGTGTATAGGGGAAGCTACCAAGCCGCATGTGGCCTGAGTTTATGAGCGGATTCCCATTAGCTGGTGACTAATGGGCCCTTGTAGTGGGTTTGATCTGAGTGCGTAATTAATGAGCTTGAGCCATTAATATTGGCACACTGTCACTTTTAAGAAGTAAAAATGCTTTATATAGTTTATATATGTGTGGTAACGAATACAAACTTCTAAGACTGGGTGTAGTGGACGCATGATGAAGACCCCCTCGGACGTGTAGTCCCTTATTACACAACCCCATCCACAATGCGTTGTCAACTACTTTTGCACGATCGACTTTTATGTTTTTGTTTTTGTGTGTAGGAGTGGGGTATGTTTGTGTATAAGTGGAGTATTTTTATTTAGCGAGATCTTGTTACCAAAGTTTTCCCCAATCCTGCCCGAATTCTCATTGGGGATCTAATCGGGGCGGGGATGTAATTCCTCGCTCCCTGCCACAAACCCGATTAAAAATTATGTTTTAACCTCAAACCCGCCCCGTAACCCAATAAGCATGCCCCGCCTCACCTTAATTAGTTCGGGTTTCGAATTTTCTTGTCGAGCTCGGTTCGAGTTTTGTTTCCATCCCTGAGCTGTTTCGTGGTTGAGTTGGTCAAAATGAGTCGGCCATTAAAAGGGTGAAAATAAAGCAAAACGGGTAAAACCGACCCGAGGAGATAAGGATTGGGTATAAAACCAACTAAAAAACAGTCAAACCGGTTTCTCTTACATAAAACAATCAAATCAAATCTAGGGTTTGTACGAACAGACAGACGCTCCTCCTTGTTCCTTTTTCTTTACTTGTTCAGGTATCAATCCTATCTTCTTATCCATCTTTTACTTATTTGCTAATACTAAATCTTATATATCACTCCATTCAGATCTGGATCTGTTGGGATTTTATTTGTTTTGTGTTAAAAATAATTGATTGATTTGTGGTTTATAAGTTAGATCCAGCAAGTAGTAGTAAATAGCTTATTGGAATTTGAATCTTTTTATTGAAGTTTTTATCTTTACTTAAAATGAAGGGTTTATAA